>JAVIWB010001274.1:0-21141 GCA_031893035.1 Dermolepida albohirtum | reverse complement strand
AAGTATCAAGAGGGTTTATAACGCATACAAATCGTCGCATTATATTTTTACCATATGTACAATAACCGTGAAAAATGTGAAAGTAAAATATTAGGATATTATGCAAGAGAATATTAAGATTCGGAATTTGTGTCGGACACATACGCCTGGTTCTTTTTTTATTTACTTATTAAAGTCCACTTGAAAAATATCTCTTTAAAAAGTATTTTATAGTTAAACAGTCTGTCTAATAAGGTATTTTAATGATTCCCTTCCATTAATACGTCTTTAAAAATCTTAATTTCCTTCCTATAACGCACATTAACATCGTTAGAAGTACTGGAGATTTATTTGGAAAGTATTTACTTAATGGTTCGTCGATAGTTCATAAGTGGTTTTAGAGATTCTGAAGGCGCAATCGTCTAATACGTCTTCGAAATGTTTATTAACATTTCTCATTCATTGAAGAAGCACTTGTTTTCGTGGCCATATTAAAGGTTTTAATTTTTTTGGAATTTATTATTTTTTTCTGTAAGATCTAAATTCGATCAGCACAAGATTGCAGAGTAATCTAGACTTAATCTCTGAGTGGTGTAAACTCAATAATATACGGTAAATGTACAAAAATGTGCTGTAGTTACATATAACAGATGTACAGAGCCTGTTACTTATAGATACATGGCTGGGTCTGAGAGCATCGTAAGAAGGGAAGAAATGATGGATTGGGGCATAACCTTTGGAAACTTACTTTTTCTGTAAACTCAATAATATACATCGTTTAAATTAGTTCGTAGCAAAAGATGTGCTGCTATAGTATTTTTATTACGTGCATCAACATCTGTTACCTTAAATACTTGTCCTATACAGATGTACAGAGCCTGTTACTTATAGATACTCCATTATTATCGACAATGCTTTTTTTGGTAGATCCATGATCCCATCGGTGAAAAACTTCTGCGGTTTCTGGTCGAGCATCGTTTTCAAGAAGAGTTCTGAAGATCGAAACAGATGATAGTCAGAGGGTGCTATATCCGGGGCATAACCTCTCTCAATTTTTGATTCAAAGAAACTTACTTTTTCTGCACTCTCTATATAAGTTGAGAATCAATCGTCTACTTGTCTGTCAGCGTCGAAGTCAATGTTGGCTTAGCGAACGCTTGTGATCACCATCCTTTATCCACGATCCACACGTAATTTCTCTAACATCGACACAATAAAAACCTTGTACTATACCTTAAGTTCGTAGCAAATTAGAATATGCTGCTATAGTCTGGTATTTTTATTACGTGCATCAACATCTGGCAGTTGAACGGGTGCCGAAAAAATTCCGTAAATACTTGTCCTATAAAATTTCAGATATTTATCCGAGTCGCGGAACGGATTATATTTCTGTTTTGGACTGTCATAATTTCCAAAGTTTAGCTGACAGGCATGAATTGACCAGTGCCAAATTTTTTAATAATCTTTTACTAAATAAAATTGATGCTCCTTCCCTAGTTTCACAGATCCGTTTTCATATGCCTGTGTGTAAAACAAGAAACTTTAATATTTTTGCTGCTCCAAGAGCTAGAACTAATATATTGTTCAGATCGCCGTTTTACCATATGGTAAAGAACTATAATAAACAGTACACTAACCCTTCCTAGTGCGGTGAAATGGAGGACAAGGATCAGCGCAACTATTGTAAAATGTAGAATGCAAATTGGGCAAACTATTTGATATTTTTCTTTTTTTTCCGTTAATTTTTAAGTTTATTTGTACATCATACTGTACGATTGATTCCCTTTTTTGTATATATACGAGGGTAGTTTGACAAGTAGTGAGAATGGAAAAAAAAACGAATTTTTTAAATACAAAATAATTTTTATTTTTCAATATATTCTCCTAAAAGAGCAATACATTTATTCCAACGGTGCTCCAATGCCCTTATGCCATCTCTAAAATGCGATTCCGGAAGGCTTGCAAAATACTCATTTACGAAGATGATAAGCTCGTCGTTAGACGAAAATTTCTTTCCACCTAGTGCCGTTTTCAATTTTGGATAAAGGTGGAAGTCGGAAGGGGCTAAATTCGGCGAATAAGGCGCATGCGGTACTAATTGGAAATGCACCTCGTGGATTTTGGACATGGCAACTATGCTGGTATGCGAGGGAGCGTTGTTTTGGTGAAACAGAATTTTTTTCTTTGCCATTCCTGGCCGTTTAGCACGAATCTCACCATTTAATTTTTGTAAAAGTTCTGCATAATATTGTCCGTTTATTATGGCATCTTTCTGAAGGTAATCAATGAGCAAAATGCCCTGTGGATCCCAAAAAACTGATGCCAGCACCTTGTTTGCCGATAAAGTGGTTTTCGTAGTTCTAAAAATTGTTTCGACTGTTGTTTAGTTTCGGGTCTACTGTCGCGTATCCAAGTTTCATCGCAAGTAACAAATCGCCTACAAAAATTAACCGGATTCCGCTTATAAAGGTCCAAACACTCATTGAAAATGCGCAAACGAGTAAACTTTTGATCAGTCGTGAGCAATCGCGGCACCCATCTTCCTGAAAGCATGGAAAGGCCCAATTCTTTCGTTAAAATGTGGGGTACGCGTTCTGAAATGTTTACCATGTCTGCTATCTCTCTCACTTTGAGTCGTCGATCTTGCGTAATAATATTATAGATTTTTATAATGATTTCCTTAGAAGTCACGATTTTGGGTGCTCCAGAGCGCGCTTCATCAACACAGCTTGTTCTACCACGTTTAAATTCATTTACCCATCTACTTATTGTGGCGGATGATGGAGCAGATTCACCTAATGTTTCCCGTAACTCATCTTCTATTTCGGTAGCTTTCATACCCTTAATTACAAAGTATTTAATCACCGCACGATACTCTGCTTTTAACATTTTAACAAAACGACGTGTTGCTTCTTTTTCAATCAGCTGTAAAAAATAAACTAATCAACCGATTTATCTAAATATCGGAATGTAAACATATAAATAGGCAACCTAAATTACAGTGCATTTGTTTTACCAATTAGAGCGCCACCTATGTGTCATTCTCATTACTTGTCAAACTATCCTCGTATATATATTATTGTTATCCTGTAAGTGGTCATCTGTTGGGCAATAACGTTATTATTATTATTATCTCACTTTAAGTAATAATGCAATGTAAGAATAATTTTTTAAAAACAGTAGCTAGTAGCGATTTGTTAACGTTAGCCAGAGATTATGTAAAGCTTTAAAATAGTATGGTATTCTTGTAAAAATAATATTTTACCAATATTAGAAATATTAAAATATATATTAATTCTATAACTTACATAAAAAAAATACAAAATTATTAGTCATCTGTATATAAATTGACTTTTCAAACAAACCGGAATATTATATAATATATACGTATGTTGAAAAAATATGTCTGGTGTTATTCTATTTAATTCTATTCGAAAATATAACAAAAGATGCACAGATTTTTTAACAAATATTGTAAGAATATATTTCTTTAAGTCAATATAGAATAAAACTTTATGAAAATATTGGTAACTATTGTGAAGTTTAAATAGGTGGTGATTCTTATAAATTGTATATAAAGGAGGTTTCGCGGGTTTTTTAAAGAATAAATAAAACACATAATATGCGTCCACTTTCAAAAACTTTTTATTGGTAATTGAAGTATCAGTTATGACATTTGTATGTGAAAAATAATATCTGCCAAATGGCCTGCTCTTGCAGCTCCACAGACGTCCACTCTTTTGTTAAAATTCTCAATGACATTTCGACATAATTGAGGCTCTATCTCACCAATGACACGAATAATTTCATCTTTCAAAGCAGGAATTGATTGTGGATCGTTTTTATAACCCTGATTTTTCACATAACTCCAAAGAAAATAGTCTAACGGTGTCAAATCATATGATGTTTGTGGCTAATTAACATCACCGTTTCTTGAGATTACACGTCCAAGAATTTTTTCTCTCGATAAATCAATTGATTCGTGTGCAAAGTGAGGTGTAGCGCCATCCTGTTGAAACCACATATCCTCTAGATCAATATTCATTAATTCAGGCCACAAAAATTCGACGATATCGATCACTATTAACAATTACAGCTTCATCAGAAGCATTTTCAAAGAAGTAAGGTCCAATTACACTACCTGACCATAATGCACAGCAAACAGTAACTCGTTTAGGATGCATAGGTTTCTCATGAATAATTCGTGAATTTTCCTCACCCCAGATACGGCAATTTTGTCTGTTAACTAGCCACTAAGTTCAAAATGTGCCTAATCGGAAAACATTATTTTTTGAGAAAAATCAGCTGATTGTTCATTGATGAAATTGACAAATTAAGGACATTTTAAATGATCTAATGGCTCCAGTTCCTGTGTTATTTGAACATTATGTGCCTTCAGAGCTAAATTCTTGTGTAAAATACACCATGTTGTTGATCCACTAAGTCCAAGGCGTTGTGAACATCGTCTAATGGACAATTCAGGATCTTCAGCAATACTTTCGCGAACCAAACCATTATTTTCTTGTGAACGACCACTACGACTGTATTTTTCACTTTTTTGATCTTCCACGGAACCGGCCTCTTGAAATTTTTTAATAATTCGACCAATAGTGCTTTCAGATGGACGATTATGTAAACCATAAAATTCAAGTAATTTTCTAAAAACTCTTTTCACAGAACGCTGGTTTTCATAAAATAATTCAACAATATGTACGCGTTGTTGTACCGTGTACGAAGCCATTTTTATAAATATCGTACATCACACTTTTGAAATGCCCACATATCCAGACAAATTCAGTGCGCCATCTATAGTTTATTTATTCTTAAAAAAGCCGCGCAATTTGAAATACCCTATATATATAGCCAAATTTGACAACATGATATAAAACCATCAATAAATCAGTGGAAATATAGCAATAATAAGATAATTAACGTAAATGCTGAAACTGGTAGCCATTGATTTGAAAAGAAAAGCAGTGGGCTTTGTGGAATTGAATTTAGGACGCGTGCAAACACATCTAGGGTAATTAATTGTATTGTGGCGTTAATTCTGTTTATAACTTGCTGTTCATTGGTCGGAGGCGTCGCGTAAATCTTTTCCTTCAAAAAATTTAAAACAAGTTAAGGGGATTCATATCCTTGCAGCCCCTGATATTTGTCCATTCCTCCGTTCCATCTAGCTGCAAAACGTTAGTTTAACCATGCTCTTGTATTCTATGTCAATTAATTCTCATTTTTGACACGCGTATATGTACCTGTATATAATAGAATTCGTAGGATCGAGGCACAATTTTGCTGTACGCTGTTTACGTATTTTGAATTGTCTAAAAAGTCTTTTTTTGTTTAAATTTAAGAGAAGGATTCAAGCCGAAAGTTATTCCATGCGTAGTACGTAACTAAACCAGTTCTAACCGGTTCAAATAATATTCGATACTTTGTTTAAATAATTCTTTGTCTAAACGACTAATACAAAAAACAAACCAAATTGTCGTCAATTATACTGCACTGATAATATAAAACTCAAGTTCACTCTCAAGATAGGAAAAAACGTACTACCAAAAAACGCTTGTTTAATTTGAGCCAATGTCGACGTCCCCATAACTAAGCAGATGCGAAAATTACGCTTTTAATAATAAAGACGCTCATACAGCATCGACACTTATTTTTTTTTAAACTGAGGCATCATGTGAACAAGTAGTCAAATATTTAGATATAGATACTGACCCGCACAACACAACGTATTTTTAGATACTGCCAGGAGGGAGAGAGAGGGGGAAACTGACGGAGAGAGAAGAGAAGCGCGATTCTTTGAAACGATAATAGCAAAATAAACACTTTTTTTAAATACGCGATCCACCAAACATATGCGCAAATAAATACTTAAAAGACACAGCGCTGGTACACGCTAACTGTGTATCATAAGGTTATATTTATGCATGAATGTACGGATACCTTCAATTTATTAATATGAATAAACTGGATAAATTTTTATAGTTCCACATAAACAATGCAATAAAACATATTTATTTTTAAAATAAATTCAAGAAAGCAATCATTTAGTTGAAACAGTGAAAAACAACTTTGCAGCATCGTTGAACGTAAAATACTTGAAAATGAAATCAATTTAAATTAGCAATATTTCTGTAGATACACAACAATGTTATAGAAAGGGTACTAGGAAAGTTTTGCAATACAGCTTTGTTTATTTAATTTTTTCAAAGTAATTTCCTCTATACTCAATATACCTCTCCATCCTTCAAAACAAATCTTTAAACCAGTTCTGCCAAGTTTCACTAGGGAGTAAAGTACACTCGTTGTCTCAAACCCACAGGTCATCATCACTGGAAAGCCGCCTCCCTTTTAGCTTCATTTTCACATACGGGAATAGTGCAAAGTCGCAGGGAACAAGATCTGGACTGTAGGGAGGGGTTCTCGAGAAGTTTCAATCCTGCCATGGTTAAATATTCGGTGCAGGCTTTGGCGCGGTGAGCTGGAGTATTATCGTGATGGAGGAATCAGGTGTCCATTCTTGATTTTGGTCGCAGGTCCTTCACAAAACCATTGCCTTTAGGCAGGCACTCTTCAGTATACCACTTAGCCGTGACTGTCTTCTGTGTCCAAAACGACGCGTTCCACAATTCTACTCGATTTGAAAAATATAGCTATCATTTTCTTCTACGGGTGCGTCCTCATCATCAAAGACCCAAACTTTGTTTTGAGCTTTGGTCAGCACATCGTAATAATACAACCAAGTCTCGTCACCTGTCACGATGTTGTTCACATACCGAGATTGTCCCTTATTAAACTTTTTAGCAGTTCCCGACACCAACTCACACGTCGTGTCATTTGTTCTTCAGTCAGTCGATGCGGCACCCAGAGAGAATAAAGCTTCTTCACGTGCAAATGATCATGCAGAATCGAACGAATTGCTGGTGCATTTAGCCCTGAAGTACCCTCTATCTGTTGCTAGGTCACTCGCCTGTCTTCGCCAAGCATTTTCCTCACAGTAGTAACGTTTTCCCCCGTAACTGACGTTCGTGGTCTTCCCGACCCCTCAGCATTCTCCACAGTTAAATTTCGCCTTTGGAATTCTCTATACCACCTGAATATCGTTGTGCGATGTGGACAAACATCACTTAGCGCAAGAGTCATTTCTTCGAAACACTGGTCTATGTTTAACGCGCGAAATTATAACGCACAACTGCCCTTATTTCATTTCGTGACCACGATGCCATCGCAAGCACTTTACACTCTGACTGCTAATGAATAACTGAGCCCGTCGACATGGCGCGGCGGCTACTATCAACATATGAACGTGTCTCAACATGCAGCAACAAGCAGCTTCCTACGATTCATTGTTGCGTCATATTGCAAAACTTTCCTAGTATCCTTTGTAAGTCAACGAATGTAAGTAATAATTAAATTCTTTTTTTACAATTACTTTAAAATTTTCCATACTCAATCAAATTTTGTAACGTCGAAACAGAAAGTTCCTTCCAGCATTCCAGCAGTTGTTCATTGGTAGTTTGTATTGTTGGTTTGAGCGTACAATTTTTTTTCCAATATTTCTCTTAGGTTTTCCGTAGACTACCTCTGTTCATATTTCATGTAGTGACACGAGTCTGTAAGAACACGTTCACCACAGCCACCATATATGTTTGCATTGATAGTAGCCTTCCAATGGAAGCAGCAAACTCACTTCGAATCTGGATTCTATTAAGAACATGATCTCTGCTTGCCAATTGCTTCAGATGTCGCCCCTTCGCCGAGCAATTCCCATTTCCACAAAGCAATTTCGAAGTTCAGAAATTGCAGTCTGGCTTACTTTAAATACTTTAGCAACAATTTCTTATGTTCCTTCATTTTCCAATTGACCTATGACAGAATCGTGGTGTGCTTTCGTTTCGTGATTCAAAATTGTAAATATCCACTACGATTCGCATAGATGAACTCTTGAATATTAGCCGAGGAGCGTGTTGAAGCGCTCTTTTTTACAAACTCCAACGACGATTGCTTTAACACATGCAAAAAATATTTAAACACGTTTTTGTATTTGTTTTTTTATTTAAAAAGGTTGAAATTAGTTTTTAAAGTGTTATATTAACTGGCATTACTAGAATATTAATCAAGAAAGGTAAATAAAACTCCTTACCACATCAATGTTCATTTTCGTACCAAATACACACAGATGCAACACTGTGATTAATGATCTGCTGATAATGACAGCTTAGTTGTCGGAATACGTATATAGAATACGAACGTTGATGTGTCGAGGAGTTTTACTTATCTCTTTTGATTAATTAAGTTAACCATATTTTCTCTTAAAATTTACCTACTACAATATTCATCGTTTGTTTTGAACAATTTCCTTTTTCGTATACTGTGAAGGCTAGAATTAGAAAGATTTTTTAGGCCTCTGTTGACCTGCCCTCGAAGAAGTTTTCTCTTTCATTATTCACAACCTCTACGCAGTATTTTCACCATATAGGTTTTTCAACACGTACAACGTTTCAGTAGCTTTTGTTTGTTCTATTTGTTAACATACAAAATTGAATATAAATACATAGGTTTAAATTTTTATTAACTATTTTTATCCCAAAGTGCAAACCCAATTTATTATCTTCCCAATAACTAGCCAGAAGCCAACTCTATTAGCTTGAAGTGTGTGGAATATTTAGTTTAGGCCTGTTAAAATACCTTTACCCATGTGTTTATGACACAATTAAGTCACTACATTGCTATTTTTGGAAGTGAAATTTTCAAATTTATAAAGCAAGTCCTTCTTGTCAAAACCTCCGAAATTGGAATTTTTGTTCCAATAATTTTGCAAGAAATGTAAAGCATTTATTTCCAAGAAACGATCGAATGAAAATAAAAATTTTCATTTCACTTTAGCTTCTCTTCATTATCGCAATTTGGATTTCCGAATTTTCTGTTTCATGAAAGTTTAAATACATACCAACTAGGTTCTAACTATGTTCCTGAATCCAACTGCAGGCGATTAAGTTGGACCACTTGAGTTTAGAGTAACTTAAAATGACTTAGTCATTAGTTGGGATACCTATGTTATTCTAAATTTTTAAGGGGAAATATCTTCTGGAGTGAACATTCTAGGCCTCGTATATTAAACTAAATACATATTGTAGAATATATGAATTGATTCTGTGAGTAGAGATGTGCTTTGTTTCCCATAATTTCCCACTATTTTTGTAAGAGTAATGAAAATAATAAATCATTAGATTACCAATTGAGACTCAAGTAGATGATTTGACAGAAAAGTGACTTTCCAACTGTTTTTTTTTTGTGACGATGAACACTGTTGTAAGAATTTTGCCTAAATCTGTTAGATAGACAAGTTTTTGCAATAGTTGAAAGTAAACTGTTGTTTTCGTGTTAGTATGTAGAAAAAAGTGTCGTGTGTTAATTAAAAATTATTTTTTACGTATAAAAGCCATTAAAGGAACTAAGTAAAAGTGTTTCTTCCCGTGGAATGATGCCTCAATGCTTTCAGAAGTAGTCATATAAGGGAAATGCCGTACGTCTAGTGCATTCATCTACAATAACTTCTCCAGAAACGATTAATTGAATTGGAAAGTCGCTGACTTAAGCGTATAAAATGGATAGAAATTATATTGAAAAATATAATTTATTTTTCATCCTCAAATAAGTATTTCATTGAATAGTGAAATTATCCTCGTATATTGAAAATAATCCCACATAAAATTATAAAATTACAGCACGTCCGTGTTACATTATTTTGTACAACGCTGTATATGTGCATATACATTTTTTTTCCTGTTTATATATGCGTGCGTGTTCCTAGGCATTAGCTCGGGATGTTACTAGTGTGAATTGTCTTTTTGCAGTGAGTTTGACCGTTATCTTAAAATAGACGATGTTGTATTCCTGCTCTGTATAGTCGAGCGCCTACAACACCTTATCTTATTCTGAGGCCTCGCAAGGGAGCCGGGCTATTTCGTTTTTTTTTAGGACATTAACCCTTTGACCATGAGACACACACATACGCGGCGCTGCTGATAAAATAAAATTACGCGTCGCTCTCCCCATCAGCACACACATATGTATATTTATATATCTGCGGATCGATTACATATTTTCGTTTATAATTTTGGCGTTTGTTTTCGTTTTTATTGTTTTATCGACGGTGTCATTTTTACTGTATTGACTTTCTACATTAGCAAGGACATAACAACAGGATTTCTGATGACTTAATAGTGACGCATTTTTTTTCAATTCATGAAGTAAATGTTATATGTATATTTAGAGCGCGCGTAGATGTTTGTGTAAGAGAAAAAAAATGTGAAAAACATTAAGACATAAGTAAAATTAACGTAGGGATCAATATTGTATTTAAAAGGTATCCAGTAATGTAAATTATTAAAATTAAATTGAATATATTAACATTTACGCAATACTGAATCATTCTTCGATAGCTTTTGTTAAAAACATTCCATTTAAAAGTTTCTTTCGTATTGTCCGACGATTATGTAATTGCCACTGATTCAACTTAGTACAGACTCGAACTTGTGTAATTGCAACAATTGTATCCAAATCAATACTAATGCTAAGCTCTTATTTTTAATCTTACTTGAGAGTTTACAATCTATTTTGTACGAGGGTGGCCGTTTATATTTCGGGAATAGCAAACAAAATTTTTTTATTATCGAAAATCGTTTTATTGCCTTTCAAAATATTCTCCTTGAAAATCAATGCACTTTTGCATTCGTTTAAACCAATCCGTAAAGCATTGCTGCCACTGTGAAGGCGGTGTCTCCAAAATATGAGTTTTGGGTGCCTCAACTGCCCCTTCCGGCGTTGAAAACCGTTGACCACGAACTTTATTCTTCACGTGTGGGAACAAAAAGAAATCACAGTGTGCTAGATCAGGGCTGTGCGGCGGATGACTTATCCATCCAATGTTTTGCCCGGTCTAATATTCAATTGTTTGAACCGGCCTATGAGAGCTCGCATTGTCATGGTGGAGAATGATCTGGCGTTTTTGGTTTGTTTTCCTTATTTTTTCAAAAACTTTTGGCAAACATATAGTTGTGTACCATTCGGAATTGACCGTCCTACAATTCTCAAAAGACACGGTTGCAACGTGACCGGTTTTGACGAAAAAACAGATGACCATTTGCTTTGATGTGCTTCGAGCGCCAACAAATTTTGTTGGTTTTGACTCATCTTGGAATACCCGCACAATCGACTGCTGTTTACTATCAGGCTTATACGTATAGATCCAAGATTCATCACCTGTGATGACTTTATAAATACTATTTGAAGCACCGCCATTGTATTTTTCGTGCATTTCATGGCACCAATCGACGCGGGTCCTTTTTGAGCGGTTGTCAAATTATGTGGTACCCAAGGTGAACATAGCTTCTTAACGGCTAAATGTTCATGCAGTATCTTATGCATGCTGCTGTTACTAATACCTAGAGATGCCTCGATCTTACACTATGTCACATGGCAGTCTTGCATTATTAATTCAGACACTGCATTCGAAATTCATCGTTCAAAGGACGCCGTCCAAGTTTGAATTCACTATAAAGACGATATGCTGTCGTTTTTGATGGTGCTTCATTACCATATAAAGAATTAAGCTCGTCAATGCATTCTTGTTGAGATAATCCACGCCGAAAGTTATGAAAAATAATTGCACGAAAATGGTTGATGAGTTAAGTCCATTTTTACATAAAATATTCAAGTTACTGTCAACAATAGAAATAGCGACCGGATAATAAAACTGTCGAGGTAAATATATTGTCAAAAATGACAAACTTCAAAACGCAATCATTAGATCGGAGGCAACATTAACAGTGTTGCCAGTAATGTGTTACTCTCTTAGAATATCAAAGTCATTCGTCTTGGTGTAAGAAATCCAAATCCTTATCAGAAATACAGCCCTACACCATTATATTTGCTGGAAATGTTTTTGTTGTGGAATTTGGATTCATCGGTCCAATACTTTATTTCAATCTTCTATGGTTCAATTTTGGTGATCGCGTGCCTATTTTAAACGTTTTTATATGTTTTGTCTGCGTAGAAGCGGCTTCCGCATTGCAATTCGTCCATGAAGACCGGCTCCTTTAAATCGCCGTTTAACTGTGGAAGCACTAATGGGTTTTCTACGCACAGCATTAATTTCTGCTGTGATTTCTGGGGCTGTTTTTCGTCTATTTCTCTTGCTTGTTTCCACCATTGCAAGATCTTCTGCTGAGGTTGTTGCTCTTGGTCTGCCTTTTCGAGTTCTGCTCAAGACACTTCCACATTCGCAGTGTTTTTTGATGATATAACCCACGGTGGACTGATATAATTAAGTTCTGTGGTAATTTCGCCCTTGATTTTGCCAGTTTTATGGTATGCAATTATAAACGATCGTGTTTCTACAGTCAATTTTTTCCATTTAGGCATTTCTAAACTATTGAACTTCCTCGAAACACACGATGTTATCACTATGAGCACCTCACAAAACTAACTGCAATTTTGCCAAAATACCCAAGTATAAATACTTAATAGTTTACAAAAAACACCCTACCTTAAAATAAAATCATAACAATCGAAAATTTCTAAGAATTGAGAGATCTAATCCCTTAAGTGCAATGATTCTACCTGGAGTTTTATTAGGGTATTATCATTTATTGTGAATAATGGGGTAATCGCATAATTATTTTTGAATAAGCTTTTATAGATTTTAATGTTTACTATGAAACTATTTCTTACTACAGGAACAAATTTTATAATTACAACTTTTCTATAGAAACTGTGATGGAACAACGGTGACCAAATACTTATGAGCGATAGTGTATGTACAAGAGATCTTTGTTATATTTTGGGGTTTAAGCAGAAGCACACCTTTGTAGACAGACCCGTAGCTGATCATTTCTTAAACTGATTTAGTAAAAACAATAAGTAACTATAAATTGTGATTATTATTTTATGCCATCATTACAAAATATTAAATTCACAAACAACGCTTTTAAACACAATCGTAGGCAATTTATAAAAATACGTTTTTTTTAATTTATAATTAACATAAGACATACATATTTAGCATATACAGAGGCTCAAAGTTATAATGGAACAGTAAAACAATTATAAGAACTATAACAAAAAAAAACTTAATAAGCATTAGATAATAAAAGATTTTATTTTAATTTTAATCGTAACCTACATTCGAAAGCTCAATAAGAACAAATTCATTTCTAAAATTAAACACTTAAAAAAATAACAAAAACCAAAAGTAACTAAAAATTCATGTCCAACATACGAGGGAGCGTTTTTATATTCTCGGAATGAGCGGGTTGTAGAGGGGTGAGTAGGCGCATTGGGGGCGTGGCCTGTGCAGCGACTCATGATTAGTATAAATACGAAGTTTCATTGTTATTAGACAGTTAGTCTTTGAGCTATCGTCAACCAACTAACATAATCAGGAGTGAAAAGTGAAATATGGAAAAAATCGAATATCGTGCCGTTATAAAGTTCCTTACCAGGCAAGGAAAATCAGTCGCGACCATAATGAATGAGATGTCATTGGTTTACGGCGACTCTTGTCCAGGAAAAACCATGGTGTACAAGTGGCATAGTTTATTTAAACAAGGAAGGGAATCCCTTGAAGACGACCCGAGGCCGGGCAGGAGCATTGAGGTGACCACGCCAGCACTTATCCAAAAAGTTGAACAAATTGTACTCGAAGATGCTCGACTAAAGAAGGAACAACTCGCAGAAATGGTTGGAGTATCCGATACAACAATTTTTAAAATCCTACACGATCATCTCGGCATGTCTAAGGTCAGCGCAAGATGGGTGCCGAGAATGCTCACGCTGCCGCAAAAACAACAGCGCGTAGAGTGTTCGCGTGCATTTTTGGACCTCTGTAATGAAGACAAGGATGGTGTATTGAGTGGAATTGTTACTGGAGACGAAACTTGGGTTCATCATTATGAACCTGAGTCCAAACAAGACTCCATGCAGTGGCATAAAAAGGGCGCAGCACCTCCCAAGAAATTTAAAGTGTCATAATCAGCTGGGAAACTCATGGCAACGGTATTTTGGGACTCGGAAGGAATATTGTTGATTGATTATAAAGATAAAGGTGTCTCTATAACCGGAGAATATTACGCTTCAATATTAGAGCGACTAAAAGAAGCCATTAAAGAGAAAAGACAGGGAAAATTGACAAAAGGTGTTCTGCTTTTGAACGACAACGCGCCCGTCCACAAGAGCCGCGTTGCGTTAGCTGCCCTGCATAAGGTGGGCTTCGAAATTGTGAATTACCCACCCTACAGCCCAGACCTGGCCCCGAGTGATTATTACCTGTTTCCGAAAATGAAAAAAGAGCTGCGGGGTAAAAAATTTACTGCCGATGATGAAGTCAAGGAGGCAGTTTCGGCGTATTTTGCAGATAAAGAGAAATCATTTTTTTATGAGGGTATAAATAAATTAATTGAAAGATGTGAAAAATGTATCCGTCTTGCAGGTGAATATATTGAAAAAGAAAAATAATTTGGTTTTTTTATTTCCACCCCTTGTCCCCCATTCCGCGAATATAAAAACGCTCCCTCGCATAATGGAACACATATAGTTTTTATCACAAAATTTATACATTTTTGGTAGCTAATATTTTGTAGGTAAGCCTTTTGACTTTAATACGCATCCTAAGTGCTTAGGCATTGATTTTACGAGTTTTTCACAATACCGTTCGATCTTTGACCATTCCGTAATAATAGCTGCCTTTAGTTGTCCACGAGTGGAAATTGTATAATTTTTCAATTCTTCCTCAAGATAACTCCAAACACGCTCAATAATATTTAAGTTCGGTGATTATGGCGAGGTTTCCAAAACATGGGGGCAATTGTACAGGAGCCACGACCGGACGTTATTAGCTTTATGCTTGGGATCATTATCTTGACCAAAATAAAATTCCTCATTAATGCCTAGTTTTTCCACACTTTCATTTAAATTGTTTCTTAGTATATCTCAATACATAGTGTGATTCATAACCCCATCAATTATCTGTAAATTCCCTGGTCCACCAGCCAATACAGCACCCCATACCTTCACTGAACCCATACTGTGTTTTACTGTAGGTTACAAATTATATGGAGCTCTTCATTTGCTCCTCTCCATACGTATGAGCGTCCATCAGACCTAAAAACATTATATTTACATTCATCAGTAAATACCACCTGTTTCCAGAAAGAAAAATCCTTGTCTCGGTATTTTTTGCGAACTTTACACGCTTTTTGGGGCTAATGTCGCTTATATATGTTTCTTTTCTGGCAACTCGACCATTAAAATTGTGCTTCCGAAGAACGATACGAACTGTTTCTGCATTTGCTTCTTCCCAAGATATTTTTGAGCTTGAGTTGCCAACTTTGGTGCACTTAGATGAGGATTCTGCTTAATTTGGCGCACTAGCCACTGCTCGTCATTATGAGAGATTTTATTTTTATTGGACTTTGATTTATTTTCAAAGTTATTGGTGTTTTCATATCTTTTAATAATATTAAAAACAGTTGTAGGTGCATGATTCACGATTGCTGCGATTTCTTGAACAGTTTTGCCCTCCTTGGATAATTTTTTTATTAGCTCCCTGAGCTCTGGTGAAGTCTGAATACTACGCGGCGCCATTTTAAATTTTTAATAAGAAAAATATGTTTTTGGTTGTAACACTTAACGGACTTTTTAAAAAGCATCAATAATAGATGTTTTAATAGGTTTAAAGAACAATTCAGTATTGCCATTCTTTTATAACTGTATAACTATTATATTTGGCTGCAATGCTGACTTATTTTTAGTAAATACTTTCTACCTAGATTTAATTTAATGAAATATACAAAATTGTCTATAATTTAAGCATTAAATTTTCTCAAAATTAACGTAAAATATTATTTGTTCCATTATAACTTTGAGCCTGTGTATACACTACCGGTCATATTTATTTGCCCACCCTTAGTTTTAGCCGAAATTATTAAACTATCAAATGTGTACTGAAAATTTATTTATTGTAACAATACAATAGTGTAAAATAAGCATAAAATAGTTACATTTTTCTTATATAAAAACTTTATCCTTAATTATTATTAAATTTTGCTCTCATTAATGTGCCCACCTTTATTTTTGATAATTGCGGCACATAACCGCGGCATCCTTTCAATTAATTGTGGCAGTGTATCTTCTGTAATTTGTGCCCAGGCTTCTTGAAGTTGTTCCCACAATACAGTGGTGGATGATAGAGCACGTTCTCGAACCTTCCGGTCCAATTCTTCCCAAAGAAGCTCTATTGGGTTCAGATCAGGACTTTGAGCTGGCCACACCATTATAGAGATTTTCCCTTGCTCTTCTAGTTGACGCAAGTAATCGCTACACAATCTAGAAGTGTGTTTCGGATCGTTGTCCTGTTGAAATACAAAGTTTTCGCCAAGAATTCTTAGTACTGAAGGAACAGCGTTATTTTCTAAAATTTCCTTGTAGCCTTCTTTTCTTAGGATTCCCTCAATTTTGACGAGATCGCCTACAGATCTTCCACCAAAACACCTCCAAATCATTACTGAACCTTCTCCATGTTTTACGGTAGGCGCAATACATTCTAGCAGTACTCTTTCTCCTGCGGATCTTCTTACGAATATTCGCCTTTTACTACCGAAAAGTTCAAACTTCGATTCGTCTGTCCACAACACATTATTCGTCCAATTCTTATGTTCTTTAGCCCAATTTAGTCATTTTATCTTGTTTTGCTTTCGTAGTAGTAACACATGGATCAATAAGTCCCGAGACTAACAATGAAAACAACATTTTTTTTGCAAAATTTTTTTTTATTCATCAACATAATCACCTTTTAGGGTGATACAATGGTTCCAACGCTTTTCCAATTTTTCAATACCATGTTTATAAAAAAAACTTATCTTTCGCTTCAAAATAAGCTTCAGTTTCAGCGATGACCTCCTCATTTGAGCCAAATCTTTTTCCCTGGAGCATTTTTTTAAGATCAGCAAAGAGCCAGTAGTCACTGGGGGCTAAATCTGGCGAATATGGGGGGTGGGGAAGCAGATCAAAACCCAATTCGTTCAATTTTGCCATTGTTTTCATCGACTTGTGGCAGGGTGCATTGTCTTGGTGAAAAAGGATTTTTTTCTCTGCATGTGCGGTCGTTTTTTTGCGATTTCCTCCTTCAAAAGCACCAGTAAGTCAATATAATAATCACTGTTGATCGATTTACCTTTTTCGAGGTAGTCAATGAAAATCACGCCATGTGTATCCCAAAAAACTGACGCCAGGACTTTGCCAGCTGACTGCTGCGTTTTCGGCCGTTTCGGACGGCTTTCGCCAGCTGTGCGCCACTCAGATGACTGCCGCTTCGACTCTGGAGTGTAGTGATGTATCCATGTTTCGTCCATGGTCACGTAACAACGCAAGAAATCTTTTTTGTTGCGAGTAAATAGCGATAAACAGCTTTCTGAATCATCGACTCGTTGCTGTTTTTGTTCCATCGAGAGCAATCGCGGCACCCACTTGGAAAAAACCTTTTTCATGCCCAATTTTTCATGAAGGATAGTAAATACACTTCCATATATCTGTGTCATCTCAGCAATCTCACGGAGCTTCACTTTACGATCTTTCATTATAATTTTTGTCACTTCACTCACATTTTCCGGTGTAACGGCTTCCACAGGTCTACCCGAGCGTTCCGCGTCATTTGTGTCGGTACGACCACGTTTAAACTCGGCAAACCACCGACAAATCGTTGCTTTTGATGGACAAGAGTCCGGGTAACATTTTTCAATCCATTGTTTTGCTTGCGTGGTGTTTTTACCCATTAAAAAACAATGTTTTATCAGAACACGAAACTCGGTTTTTTCCATTATTTAAACAAACTACAAAACGACTTTACTCCAACCTCGATAACTCAGCTGTTTCTGGTCCGATCGACTTAAAATTTTGACACGTTTCAAGCAAAGGTTAGTACTCTAGAAAGACGTGGTTACTGGTTTACTACGAGCGCCATCTATGGGTTAGTCTCGGGACTTATTGATCCATGTGTTAGTTTTCGCAGAGCAATTTTTCCGTATAAACCCGCTTGCCTTAACCTTCTCTGTACCGTGGATACACTAATAGGTTTAACACGCGCTCTATTCATTTCAGCAGCAATTTCTGGTGCTGTTTTTCGTCTATCGCGTCTACTTATCCGTATTAGATGCCGGTCATCTGCAGACGTCGCTTTGCGTCGTCCAGATCTTCTTTTGTTGGAAAATGTACCACTTTCTTCAAATTTTTTAACGTTATAATCAACGGTTCTGCGATTTAATCGTAATTCTTTTGCAATTTCGCGATTACTTTTAAGCAATTATCATAGCACGCACTTCAACAGATAATTCCTTCGCCTTCGGCATTGCATTAAAATATTCACAATAACTCTGTTTCACTGTTTTCGCAACAAAAGATGAACGATGACTGACATAAAATTTATTTTCCTTTTTGAATAACACATCCTAATATTGTAATAAGTTAGTGCAATAACACAATATTGGTAATACCTTTCGGAAATACAGGTAAAACTGTTAATACTGTAGGGATTAGCCTATATAATATTTATGGTATTTTTCCAATTTATGACACCTTACCCTACGATATATCATAAACAATTTAAGATTTTGGTAGAGATTCATAATAATATTGTTGAATAATTATAATACATATTTTTCGAAAGATAATCCGTATTTCAGGAAACACATAAAATTGGGGTGGGCAAATAAATATGACCAGTAGTGTATACGATTGATTTAGTTAGTTTAACGTGATTATTAGATAATCTTTAATAAAGTAATACCAACCGATTTTATAGCGGCCGGACTAATTACAAACATAGAAAACGAGCATTTAATTCATCATACAAATGGGCGTTTACCAATTACATCTTAATTATAGTAATATCATTTATTGCCGTACCCAATTACAGGCCAAAATAATAGTTAATACAAAGTACATAAAAAAATAAGTAATTACACTTTATAAATAATAAATAAAACAAAAAGAAGAATATGTGCTTATCTACAAAAAAATAATTAAAAAGAACTACAAAAGCAAAGCCTAAAATTACTCCAGTACATCTTAAACGTTGGTCTCCAATGAATACGTCAGTGTATACACCATCACTCACAGTTCTTTATCATACGGATTAATGGAGGTCTCCTGAAAATGTTTGTCCTCGACGTCCGATGAACAAATGTAGAAAATTGTCTAGAGGCTATGCGTGGAATATCAAAATTAGTTGCAGAAAGTATGTCAAGACAGTCAATTTGGTTACAGATTAATTAAAAAAAAACGTGCTCTTAGTTGACTTCTTCGCTCAGACAAAGATTGAATGTTATGTTGTTTCAGTAAAGAAGTACATATATTCAATTCTTCTCTCCAAATAAATACCAGAGATTCCGTACCACAAAAATTTGAAAAATCTACATCGAAATGTTTCCATAGCAAATTCTTCCGTAGAGAGGATACCAAATAATAGCTTGCGTCGAAGAAGGGCGAATTATAGTCTTTTGAGTAGATCAGTGTTATTGAAGAATTTGCTGCACCGTAAAATAAATCTTAATGTCTTAACCACTGAGAGATACATATGTTGAGCATGTAAGTTGAATTTGGTCACTAAGGTTGATATATAACCCCTTGCCACATTAATTTTCGTAATTTTGTATACGTATTTCGACAACTAAGTTGTCATCATCAGCAGATAAATTAAGCAGCGTTGCACCTGGAGAACTACGGTAATAAATACCCGTACGAAACAATTGCGGGATTAATTGTACGTGTCTAATTCACGGTAATTCCACACGTTCTTTATCAAATTCAAACAATATGAAAGCGTATGAAGGCATGTACATTTTAAAGAATAAAGGCCATGTGTTGAATACGGACACTGGCCCTAATTGTAAGTCATCTTTGTTTAGTCTCTTAAAGACGGACAGGGGTTAGTGCAATAAATCAATTTTTGCAGAACTTATCTGGCGACTTATGAACAAACTCCAGGCAAGCAAGTATATACAAGGATGGGAGGGTCAGTATTTTGTGTTTTCTGAATAGGTTTACACAACTTGTGGTATTGGATACACCACTAAGGACTCTGACTGCACTCTTTTGCATCCTAAAAACCGCCTCAGCCGCGCCAGACGCGCCCCACTACAATAGGCCATACAAAACACTGCCCTGAAAATTCGCATAGTACACAGTCCTAGCCGCCTCGGGTGTAGCCACCAGTTTCACTCTTCGTATAGAGTATATTGCTGATGCCAAATTGCGACACAAGTTATCAATGTGGCACTCCCAAGTCAGGTTGCTCGCAATCAGCAGGCCCAGAAACTTAATATTCGCTTTGGGCTCGCCCGCCACTCCCTTGTTGTTATTGCCAGCTGTTGGGTTTTGTCCTGATTTAATTTCACAAGATTGCTACTAAACCACTCGCTTGCTTCCCACAATGCATTCTCCATATAAACCTCTGCAACTTCCTTGCACTGGGCACGCACTATTATGGACGTATCATCTGCAAACTGGGTGACTCTACCCACGGTGACATTATGGGACATATCATTGACATAGATTATTACCGCAGTTCTCCAGGTGCAACACTGCTTAATTGATCTGCTGATGATGACAACTTGGTTGTCGAAATACGTATACAGACTTACGAAAATTAATGTCGAAAGGGGTTATATATCAACCTCAGTGATCAAGTTAATCAACCACAGGCTCCATCAAAATCACCCATATAAGTTGAATTTCAAGCAGTTATTATCAAATATTTCTAGATATTAGTTTTCAAAAAAATTAGTTTTCAAACGCATATGTCCATTTATAGAAAAGAAAGGAATGTTAATATTAACTTAATATTCTAGTAAAAGACATAACTAAACATTTATCAATATACAAAGTAAATGTTTAACAATAGACCAATTAATAAAGACACCAATATTCTCCTGTTAGTGCATGACTTCCGTATTACACGACACCACATTGAAAATTTTAATATCATCGGCTCAATCTAAGGCATCAGAAGGCAAGTTTATAAATAAGTCATTTATAAGAAGTAGGAATAATAGTGAACCAAGACTTGAACCTTGGGAACCCCGGACGTAGATATAAAAA
>JAVIWB010001273.1:0-210062 GCA_031893035.1 Dermolepida albohirtum | reverse complement strand
CAATAATTACATAATTTCCATTTTAACAAATCGTTTGATGATTATTTTATAGTCTTTAAGGGTCTAGAAAACCATGACTACTAACAACGAATACATTGGAGACTTCATAAACGACTGATTTGTTGATAAATAAATAGTATTTTAAGTATTAAGAAGGATTTTTAACGCCCAAAATAGTTACGATAGCACGATTGAACGTGGCTTATATAATAATATTTTATATTTTCCAATAGAAATTGTCCATTTGCAGGTAATTATTTAATAAAGTAATGAGGTTTTCCACAATAATTTAAACGAAAACATAAAACAAAATCCATAGTAAAGAAAAAACAAAGTATACAGCGTTATTTTCGCCCGAAAGAAAAATCTAAAAATGACGATGAAAAATGGAAATTACTATATGACAATAAACTACTTAAAAAGGTATACACTACCGTCCATATTGGTTCAGACACACAAATAAATTTAAAAAAAGGGAAAACAGTTAAACTAATTTATGTCAAAGCATAAAATTTCCATTGCATTATTGTTTATAGATGTTTATAAAGTATAATAATAAAAATTAAAGTAATTCTAACGTTAAATAAATAAAGATATCTTAAAAATTCCGCTCATCGAAGAAACTCTCTTTTGCGCGAAGAACAGTCCATACAATTCGAGGCATCCATTTCACGAGTTTTTCATGGACTCTATTCGGTATGCTATTCCATTATTCTAGCAATATGTTCCACAAGTGATTTGTTGAGATCGGACACACTTTTCGGGTCCTCCCGTCCAATTCATCCTACAACAATTCTATGGGGTTTAGGACGGGACTTTGCGGTGGCCATGTCATTATTGGTAAAGTACTCTTGCTTTGTTCGCTATTTAAGAAATTCTTAGATATTACTGCTGAGTGTTTGGGATCGTTGTCCTGCATGAACACAAAATTTTCACCGATTAAACGTAGCCCCAATGGTATTGCATTTTCTTGCAATAAATTCTAAATAATCCCCTTTCGCAAAATACCCTCGATTCGCTTGATGTCCCATGTGCCGGCGTAGCGTGGTTGGCTAACTTAATCACTAAAGGTTGATATATAATACCTTTCCACATTAATTTTCGTAATTCTGTATACGTATTTCGACAACTAAGTTGTCATCATCAGCAGATAATTAAGCAGTGTCGCACCTGGAGAACTATGGCACGAAATACCCATACGAAAAAACTAATTCCGCACACGATCCGTACTGTAACGAATATACAGTGTGCGTCTTGGGTTTCAGCGGTACGGATCGTGTGCGGAATTAGTTTTTTCGTACGGGTATTTCGTCCCGTAGTTCTCCAGGTGCGACACTGCTTAATTATCTGCTGATGATGGCAACTTAATTGTCGAAATACGTATACAGAATTACGAAAATTAATGTGGAAAGGGGTTATATATCAACCTTCAGTGATTAAGCTACAGCATTGCTTTGAAACAATGGAAGAAACGTATATAGTGGTGTATAAATTAGGGAGGAGAGTATGTTGAAGGGGTTATATATCAACCTTTAATGATTATTGTACCTGATTTAAATTTATATTTTATTACATTTTTTTTTATGGAACGACATGACAGCAATGTACATACGTTATTCAAACAACAGCCATTTTTTAAGACGCGAAAGGACTGTAGCTGAACGCACAATTAAGAGCTAACATTAAACAAAATGTGTACGTTTGCTTAATCTATCGATTTTCCATTAAAACCATCTCGTTCCATCTGTAACGGCTTTAATAATGAATTTCTATAATTCACGCAAGAGAATAATATAACAATACGTTACTTCAAATAGAGAAACGGGTCATTGCAGCACTTGAGTCGCTGAAACGGATAGGCAGGCAAGATACCAAATCGTAGGGTCAATGACACATTTTTAAAGAGAAAGGTCATTGGTTGCCTACCATCGACCAATCGTCGGTTTTTAAAGCGTGTACCTATGGCTACTGCAACACAACAAAAAAGGTACAAGCGAATGGAAAAAAAACATAGGATTTTAGCTCCATCTTTAAACTAGGCAGCCCAACAATCTTTATTCATATCGCGTCCGTACAATGAAATATGATCGTTCGAGTTTATTTGTATGTATGACGTGAAACGAGCATTCATTGTAATGTTAATATTTTCCCGACGTTCGATTTTACTTGGAACAGATTTAATTTTTTACTAAACTGGCGATGTTCGTTTTGTTTTTGTAGATATTGTCGAAGAATTGAATTAAATTTCGATACAACTTTAAGACGAAATAATAAAACGATGTGGGAGCAGCGTAAGTTGTGGAAGAAAGTGCAAGTGGTTTAAAAATAAATACTGTTTCGGCTATGTTACTTTCACTGAAATTTAACATTGGAGTTTGCATGCAAAATCAAGTTTACTTTCAGTAGTACAGAGACCAGCCCGTCGTAATAATAATCTTTAATCTTAATGTATACCGTGTGTGTACATATAATAAGGAAGAGTGGATAATTAGCTGGTTGATTGGCATATATATGTAAAAGTAATGTGTAAGCGAAAAAATAATTTCTTTAACAATATTGTTTCCATATTTAATACGAGCGTAGCCGTTTATATTTCGGGAACAGCAAACAAAAAAAAAATTATTATCGAAAATAGTTTTATTGCTTTTCAAAATATTCTTGAAAATCAATGCACTTTTGCATTCGTTTAAACCAATCCGAAAAGCATTGCTGCCACTGTGAAGGCGGTATCTCCAAAATATGAGTTTTGAATGCCTCAACTGCTCTTCCGGCGTAGAAAACCGTTGACCCCGAAGCTAATTCTTCACGCATGGGAACAAAAAGAAATCACAGGGTGCTAGATCAGGGCTGTACGGAGGATGATTTATGAATCCAATGTTTTGACCGATCAAATATTCAGTTGTTTCAACCGACATGTGAGAGCCTCGCATTGTCATAATAATAATCATCGTGGAGAATGATCTGTCGTTTTCGGTTTGTTTTCCTTATTTCTTCAAAAACTTTTGGCAAACAAATAGTTGAGTACCATTCGGAATTGACAGCTCTGCAACTCTCTAAAGGCACGGTTGCAACGTGACCGATTTTCTCGAAAAAACAGGCGACCATTTGTTTTGATGTGCTTCGAGTGCGAACAACTTCTGTTGGTTTTGGCTCGTGTTGGAATACCCACACAGTCGACTGTTGTTTACTATCGGGCTCATACGTATAGATCCAAGATTCATCACTTGTGACGACTTTATAAATGTTCTTTGAAGCACCGCCATTGTATTTTTGGTGCATTTCTTGGCACCAATCGACGCGAGTCCTTTTTTGAGCGGTTGTCATATTATGTGGTACCCAATGTGAACATGATTCTTAACGGCTAAATGTTCATGCAAGATCTTATGCACGCTGGTGTTACTAATACCTAGAGATGCCTCGATCTCACGGCATGTCACATGACGGTCTTGCATTATCAATTCAGACACTGCATTCTGTTTTCTGGCACAGCAATATTTGTGAGACGACCCTCACGAAATTCATCGTCCGAAGAACGCCGTTCAAGTTTGAATTCACTATACCAACTATATACTGCAATTTTTGATAGTGTTTCATCACTAATAAACAATTCAGCTCGTCGATGCATTCTTATTGAGATAATCCACGCCGAAAGTTATGAAAAATAATTGCACGAAAATGTTCGGGAGTTAATTCCATTTTTTCGCTGACATAAAATTTTCAAGTTACTGTCAACAGTAGAAATAGCGACCGGCTAATAAAACTGTCAAGGTAAATATATTGCCAAAAATGGCAAACTTCACAATGCAATCATCAGATCGGAGGCAACATTGTCAGTGTTGCCAGTTCCCGAAATATAAACGGCTACCCTCGTATTTTTCATTCGAACCGCATGTGGAATGACATATGCAAGAATTATTGTTAGGTAGTAGGTATTGATCTTTAGAAATAACTACGCAATCATCAATTTTGAAAATAGGTCTAATAGACATCGTTTGTACAAAAATTCAGAAAAATGACTAGATTTGATCGTAACTGCACAGACAAAGCTTCGTTGGTGTTGATAATAATTGTAATGCAAATACAGACGATGCTGATTAGAATTTCAGAACTGTATTAGATTTTCTAATACTATTTTCATTAAAGTCATTTTCATCTCTAAGTTTCTTTCGATATGTATTCTATTGTGTAACAACGTAAGTCTAAAAAATTAATTCAAAAGCTATAAGCTTTAAGGAAAATGGACGATTCTGCATTCATTTAAATCTAAGTTATTCAATCGACGAAACTTTGTGTTTAATTTTGTTCCTAAATGTACCTGTGTGAAAACGTATATAAAAATATTTATCATTTAGAAGCGTGCTGTTAAAATTTTTCCGTTAACCTTGAGAAGTATTTAGATATGCCTCGTTTATCGATGTTTATGATATGATTTTTTAATATATACGTTATTCTACTGACACGAACAATCCCAATAAAAATTGCAGTGGTGATAAAAAAAATATGAAACGGCAGAAAATGCTAACTCAGTTTATCCGAATCGATATGATTGGTAACTAATACATACATAGATAGGATCAATTAAAACATTACCAGATTGTGTAAAGAGTGTTTCAAATAGCCCGGTTTTTTTAAGGATAAATAAAATATAGATGGCGCATTGAATTTTTCTGGGTATGTGGGCATTTAAAAAGTGTAATGCATGACATTTATAAAAATGGCTTCGCACATGGTACAACAACGCGTTCAAATTGTTGAATTATTTTATGAAAATCAGCGTTCTGTGAAAAGAGTTTCTAGAAAATTATGTGAATTTTATAGTTTACATAATCGTCCATCTGAAAGCACTATTGGTCGAATTGTTAAAAAGACACCGGTTCCGTGGAAGATCAAAAAAGTGAAAAATACAGTCGTAGTGGTCGTTCACAAGAAAAAATTGGTTTGGATCGTGAAAATGTTGCCGAAGATCCTGAAATATCCATTAGATAATGTTCACAATAACTTGGACTTGGATCAACAACATGGCGTATTTTACACAAGGATTTAGCTCTGAAGGCATACAAGATTTAAATAACACAGGAACTGAAGCCATTAGATCATATCAAACGTCGTTCATTTGTCAATTTCACCAATGAACAACCGGCTGATTTTTTTCTCAAAAAATAATGTTTTCCGATGAGGAACATTTTGAACTTGGTGGTTATTTTAATAAACAAAATTGCCGTATCTGGGGCGAGCAAAATCCACGAATTATTCATGAGAAGCCTATGGTCAGGTGGTGTAATTGGACCTTACTTCTTTGAAAATGCTACTGGTGAAGCTGTAACTGTAAATGGCGATCGATATTGTCGGATGATAACCGAATTTTTGTGGCATGAATTAATGAATATTGATCTAAAGGATATGTGGTTTCAACAGGATGGCGCTATACCTCACTTTGCACGCGAATCAATTGATTTATTCCTGGACGTGTAATCTCAAGGAACGGTAATGTTAATTGGCCACCAAGATCATGTGATATGACACCGTTAGACTATTTTCTTTGGGGTTATGTGAAAAGTCAGGTTTATACAAACAATCCACAATCAATTCCTACTGAAAGATGAAATTATTCGTGTCATTGGTGAGATAGAGACTCAATTATGTCAAAACGTCATTGAAAATTTTAACAAAAGAGTGGACGTCTGTGGAGCTGCAAGAGGAGGCCATTTGGCAGATATTATTTTTCGCATATAAATGTCATAACTGATATTTCAATGACCAATAAAATGTTTCTGCAAATTATGTGTTTTATTTATTTCAAAAAAACGCGAAATTTGAAACAGCCTTTATATTAATGCATTTTTTTAATAAGACTTATTTTCATTTAAGAATTCTTCTTTTTTAAATGTAGATAATTACAAAAATTTGGTAAACAAATATTATTATGGGAATTATAGATAATGCTACAATTTATCCCAGCAATAGTGGGCTTTAATTACATACTCCCAAAAACAGAGTAAGTTGTAGACCTTAATTTCTATAAAAAAGGATACAGGTTTGTGCCTCGAATGAGCTCATAGCTCATAATAATATAACTTTTGATTCTTTTAATTTTTTTGTATATAAAACAAACAGTAATTTAGATGGACATAATTAAATTTCCTTTTAAAGTTCAGCAAACATTATATGTGTGTACTATATAATTAATATAAGCCGATATTAAACATTGTCTACACAAAAATGTACATACAGAAACGAATTCGTAATTATTAGAGAATATAGTGAATAACAAAGAATAAGGAATGAAGCGATTAGTAGTTATAATCTGAACTTCTGAACTTATAACCCAAATGTGTAGCGGTAAAATTTGTTTGAAATTCAGGTCAGTTAAAACAGACAAGTTCCTGATTTGTTGATTATTTACACCATCTCGAGCGTGCCAAAATGTACGTGTTTCGAAGACATATTGTTGATCATATCAGCGTAGCATTTCTTCAATTCACGGTTTGTTTTAATAATAAATAAAAGTGTAATTTTGAATATTTATTTCAGTCTTATATACAAGATATACAAAAGCAATAATGGCTTTGGACTTTAAAGCTTTCATATCATTATTTCATTTTTAAATGACTTAAAAGAAGCTAGAGTTTTGCCCGTAGAATATTTAGCTCGAATTATTAGGACAAAAAATGAATACAGAACACTAAAGAAATGATGTCACAATTGTTGAAATGTTCAATTATAATAGTTTTGAGCTAATTAGCAACTAGAAACGTATGACATTTTTCCTTCAATTAACACTTTTTTTAAATAAATAATGAAAAGCATAATTTTGAATATTTATTTCAGCATAATATACACGATATATAAAAGCTATGCTGGTGGTGGTTTGATCTTAAAGTTTTTGTTTCATTATCTGATTAAAATTACTCGAAAGATCTGGTACGTAGACTTCCGCGGTCGTGGTCATGCTATCTGCTTCTAAAGTTCCAGCCCGGAAACCCAGAAGCAGATAGACTCGAAAGATGCTGAAATTTTATCCGTAGAAGATTTAGCTCGAACCGTTAGGACAAAAAGATGAATATACGATGGTAGTTTGACAAGTAGTGAGAATGGAAAAGAAAAACGCATTTTTTAAATACAAAATAAACTTTATTTTTCAATATGTTCTCCTAAAAGAGCAATACATTTATTCAAACGATGCTCCAACGCCCTTATGCCATCTCTAAAATGCGATTCCGGAAGGCTTGCAAAATACTCATATACGAAGATGATAAGCTCGTCGCTAGACGAAAATTTCTTTCCACCTAGTGCCGTTTTCAATTTTGGAAAAATGTGGAAGTCGGAAGGGGCTAGATCCGGCAAATAAGGCACATGCGGTACTAATTGGAAATGCAACTCGTGGATTTTGGACATCGCAACTGTTCTGTTATGCGAGGGAGCGTTGTCTTGGTGAAACAGAATCTTTTTCTTTGCCATTCCTGGCCGTTTAGCACGAATCTCAACATTTAATTTTTGTAGAAGTTCTGCATAATATTGTCTGTTTATTGTGGCACCTTTCTGAAGGTAATCAATGACCAAGATGCCCTCTGAATCCCAAAAAATTAATGCCATCACCTTGTTTGCTGATAAAGTAGTTTTCGCTTTCTTTGGAGGTGCAGAACCACGTTCTAACCATTGTTTCGACTGTTATTTAGTTTTGGGTGTACTGTAGTGTATCCAACTTTCATCGCAAGTAACAAATCACCTACAAAAATCAACCGGATTCCGCTTATAAAGGTCCAAACACTCATTGGAAATGCGCAAACGCGTGAACTTTTGATCAGTCGTAAGTAATTGCGGCACCCGTCTTGCCGGAAGTTTAGAAATGCCCAATTTGTTCGTTAAAATGTGGTGTACGCGTTCTGTTGAAATGTTTACTGCTATCTCTCTCACTTTGAGTCGTCGATCTTGCGTAATAATATTATGGATTTTTATAATCATTTCCTTAGAAGTCACGATTTTGGGTGCTCCAGAGCGCGCTTCATCAACACAGCTAGTTCTACCATGTTTAACTTCATTTACCCATCTCTTTATTGTGGCGGATGATGGAGCAGATTCAGCTAATGTTTCCCGTAACTCATCTTTTATGTCGGTAGCTTTCATACCCTTAATTACGAAGTATTTAATCACCGCACGGTACTCTGCTTTTTCCATTTTAACAAAACAACGTGTTGCTTCTTTTTCGATCAGCTGTCAAAAATAAACTAATCAACCGATTTATCTAAATATCGGAATGTAAACATATAAATAGCCAACCTAAATTACAGTGTATTTGTTTTACCAATTAGAGCGCCACCTATGTGTCATTCTCACTACTTGTCAAACTATCCTCGTAGAACACTGAGGAAATGATGTCATAATTATTGTTGTAATGTTCGATTAGTTTTAAGTTTATTAGCAATTGGAAAACGTATTTTTATGTACAATTTTGAATGTAAATTTCGTTATAGAGATTGTGCTACTGTGAAGAATAAAAAAAAGATAAAAGTAAACTCTTACCACATTAATATTTATATTCTGGAAATATATTTCAACAACTAAGTTGTTATCCTAAGCAGAAATTAAATATAGTGTCAAGTATTTAACATTTAACTGAGTTTTCCTTAATAATAAAAGTTCTTTATCGAGCCCAACACATAGTCTTTTATAAGATTCTAAAGTAACGAAATAAACAATTTACTTCAACCAAAAAGAATAATAATTAAATAAAATAAACGTTATAAAATAAAGTAAAATATAACTGAAATAATCAAATAGTAGTTGACAAAGATATAGATACACTATAAAAATTTATCATTCATTCTATGTTCGGCACCCGTACATATCACAGTCACAGAAGATTTTCTCATCAAGTTTATTCTAGCTTTAGGTTAGGTATGGGCAACCTTTGACATGTTGTGGGCCAAGCTTTAATGTGCAAATACGTTCGCGGGCCGTGTTTAAAACTAGTGCATTTTAAAGTAGTGTTCATAATTTTTAGTGATAGATATCAGACATGAAATAATATGACAATGTTATTATGATACAATATATTAAAATAACGAAATGAAATGAAAAAATAGGTACAACATTATAATTAAATCGTTAAATTTGGAATTGTTTCAAATTACGAAAGTTAAATAGCGATACCGAAATCAATGAGACACTTGAGCTTGTATTTGGGAAACTATTCCATCATTCACTGATACAAAGACGTAAAGAATTTTCCAAATTATCGTCAGTCAGCTTTGTAAGATATTTTGATCTATTAACTTTCATCATTGAAAAGAACTGTTCGCACTTATAAGTACTGCTTTAATTGGGTTTTTCAAAATGTCTCGCGGGGCGGATCAAATCTTACAGCGGGCCAGTTGTTACCCACATATGCTCTACGTGTTATAAAAATGGACTTGTGTCTACTAGCTCGTCGTGGCACCTAAAATTGTTATCTAGATAATAAATATTCACAATCAACTTTGTTATGAAGTAAACTATGCAAGAACATAGAACAGTGACTATCTCGACGTGCTTTAATCCAATACCAGGATAATGTCCATCAATTTTAAATGATCGAAATTTTAAAAACTTTCGTTGAATTATTTCAAGAAGGGGATAAAAAGTGGATTACCTATGAAAACATCGTAAGGAATATGGGCATATTGTGAATCCGGAAAATCTGCCCCCTTCATCTCTAACCCTAATTTGAGCCTGAGTAAGAGAATGTTGTGTATATGGTGGGATATTCGAGGACCGATACATTTTGAGCTGTTGAAACCGAAAGAAAACCTAAATTCGGATAGGCAGTATCAGCAATTAAATAATTTAAAAACAACACTCCAAGAAAAGAAGCCGGTGATGTTCAATAGAAAGGACATCATACTGATTCATGACAATGACAGAATAAATATTGCTTTGGCGACTCGTCAGAAACTCGCAGAGCTGGGCTGAGAAATTCTTTCGCACACACCATATTTCTCGGACTTAGCAACCTCCGGTTACTACTTGTTTCTGGTTCTTACAAAATTTTTTCCAGAGCAAAAAATTCAAAAAACGAAGAAGATATCAGACAAGCGCTGGTTCAATTTTCCGCCTCCAGGGAAAAGGCATTTTTAAAAATGGAATATACAAATTGCCATCCTGCTAGCAAGAACTCATAAATAATGATGGAAATTATATTATTTAATAAAGTTTATTTAAAGTATTAAAAATGTATTATTTTGTTATATTCTAAAAACGAACAGAACTTTCCAGTAGTCCTAATATTTAGTTTATTTTTTTTAGTTTTATTTTGCATGTTTCTGTCCTATAAATGGGAAATAATGATTTATGATTATTAATATATTTAAACAGTTATTTACTCAACAGTACAGTGTAATATATATTTACAGCGTGTTTCAAAAAGGATATACGTATCACGAAGTATTATTTTGTCCAAGCTATCCAAGCTCGGCTATTGGAGAAACGAATACTTAGTCTAGCTTATTTAATATCCGCTAGATGTCAGTTGTCTTCTGTTTTTTTTTTGGTAACCGTCATATGCTTGAAATGGCTACTCCGCAGCAGAAATCATTTTGTGTTCTCGAGTTTGCGAAGTGCAATTCCGTGATTACAATGCAAAGACGTGCCAGGTTGAGCTACCAAATTGATCCTCCGAATGGGTGAAACATTCGCAGATGGTATCGACAATTTGTAGACACAGGATGTGTTTGTAAAAGAAAGAGTCCTGGCCGCCCTCGTGTGTCTGAAGAAAATGCTGCACGAATTCAAACTGCTTTCCAACATAATCCTTCAAAATCAACTCGTCGTGCCAGTCGGGAGTTACAACTGCCTACAACAACAATTTGGCGTATTTTGGGACGTCGGTTGGTTATGAAGCCGTACAAGTTACAGTTGTTACAAGTTCTGCGTCCTGATGACAAACGGAAACGTGTGGCATTTTGTAACGAGATTCATGATGCTATTGACAATGATAGCACTTTTACACAACGCATCGTGTTCAGTGATGAAGCGACTTTCCATGTTAATAGTCTGGTAAACAAACACAATATTCGAATTTGTGGTCTACAGAAGCCACACGCAGCCATTGAACATGTACGATATTCACCTAAAATCAATGTGTTTTGTGCGATATTCCGATTATCTCTTTACGGCTCATTCTTCTTTGATGGAAACACGGTTAACGGTCAGTAGTATCTCGCTATGTTACAAAACGGGTTGTTTCGGAGGCTACACGAAGACAACTTCATTTTCCAAGAAGACGGGGCTCCCCCTCATTGAAGTCGCTAAGTGCGTGAATATCTGAATGAAACTCTACCGAACCGTTGGATTGGTCGTCAAGGAGCTGGCGACTTAGCGTATCTCAGCTGGGCTCCACGGTCACCGAATTAACACCCTGTGACTTCTTCCTGTGGGGTTTCGTTAAAGACAACGTTTATCTACCACCACTCCCACAGAACTTGGAAGAGTTGAAGAACCGGATCCGTACTGCCATAACATCAGTGACGAAGGACATGCTTGCCCGAGTATGGTAGGAATTTGAGTATCAATATGATATTGTTCACGCCGCTGATGAAGGACATATTGTACATCTGTAATCTAAACTTGAGAGGTTCGTAAATATGTGTGTAAAGTTTCATATTCGTATGTCTTGAAGTTAAATAAATATATGCATTCGAAATACGCATATTCTTTTAGAAACAGCCTGTATTTTAATTTAAATCAAAGTTCCAATTATTACGTATAAACTGTTACTATTTAGTACGATGCAGACGACTTTGGCGCCCCACCTGTCTTGGCAGCTTTACCAATATTGCATCTGAAGTAGCAAATCATGTTCTCCGAAAATTCAGAACAACCTCTGTTAGCAAAAGCCTTCTGCCGTCTGTGTTGTAGTATACATTGAATTCCACTTACACTATTATGTTGACTAATTCCTCTGTAACTAGACCAATAGGTTTTCATATCTTTTTTAATATAAGTTCGATAACATACACTACTTCGATCATCAGTCTTAGTATGTGTGAGATGTACACCTGAATTATAAATAGTAAAAGATTCCATTTCTTATTTAATTCAAAAATAAATTGCCTACTTAAAATCAATACAAACAAACACATAAACGACTATTCTTTTTTATATTTCCCAAGAACAAATTAACAAATTAAAAATCCCAATATTAAAGAATTAAGATTTGAATGAAGGTCTGATACGAAGGCGTTCTAAAACTAGTTCATGGGAGGTGTCGAATTTATAATGGCTGAAAAGTGCTGCTCAATAGAAAATTAGAAACCCGAGCGAACCATTGCGTTGGTTCCAAGGTCCCCTTCTCTAAACCATTCCTTCCTCGATGCACAAGGAATGTGAATACTGCTTCACTAAACGTATCTGCTGCAATAACAATTCGCGTAACAAAAACGTACAAATACTTAAATGCACAGCAGATTAAACGGTGTAATTATGAGCGTTGTGAACCGTGTAATTAAAATACAGCTTCTACTACAAGATGTGATTTTTGAGGTGGCTATTACGGGCTGTATGGATACTTGTTTTGCTTAAATAATAAATACGTATATAAATGAGGGAAATTTGTATAATTTTTACTTGTTTTTCTCAATATTATGTATAGTAGTGTGCGTACGTATGTGAACATTGTCAAAAAAATCAATTCTTTAACAATATTGTTTCCATATTTAATATATTATATTCTCAATTTCATTATAAATTTCTAGGAATTGAAAATTTGTTAAATGAAAAATAAAGCAGTTTCCGTGAAAGTAATTTCAATTTATCCTACTGGAGTAATCTATCCATTACCGAAAGTTATTTTGTTACCTGTTTAAGGACAGTTAACACGAGTGTCTGTGTTGATATTTTATGTGGTGGCTCCTAGCTGGTAAATATGTCACTGGATTTCGAAGCGTTTAATTCAATCCTTTTGTTTTCAATCATAAAGCGCTTGTTTACTTTAGTACAAGTGCTTTTGCATGTTTTTCTGATACTCTAAAGCGATGCTGTAAGTAACAATTCATTTTATTCTATTATCCATATTTAGAATGCCAAGGCCTAAAAAAATGAAAGAAGGTTATCACCAATCAATGTTTGCGATTGACATCCTTGCAAAGTAGGACGTAGGAATAACTAAAGATATTTGTACATCGATAATACTTTCTGTGCATCCTTCCACCTTTCGGCATCATCTAATTAAAGAGGGACTTGGAGGTTGTGTTGCAAGGAGGAGGACATTACTGCGAAGGGATAATAAACGAAACGGTTGAACAGATGAGAACAAATTTAAGATATTCGGAACCAAAACGAAATCATATCAACCAAAATTGTCGAATTTGGGATAATACCAATTCATATGAGATATAAGAGCGCCTAATGCATCACGAAAAAGTCTCTGTTTGGTGTGGATTTTGGGCTGGCGGCGTCATCGGTTCATATTTCTTTGAGAACGACGTTGGCCAGGCCATCACCGTCAACGGCGAGTGCTATAGATCGATGATTACCAACTTCTTTTGGCCTGAATTGAACGATATGGAGACCAACATGTGGTTTCAACAGGACCGCGCGACGTGCCACACACAGCTCATGCTACATTGGATATTCTGCACGAGTGATTCGAGGGCATGGTCATCTCACGTGGAGGTGATGTGGACTGGCCACCGAGATTGTGCAATTTGATCCCGTTAGAGTTTTTCTTGTGAGGTTTTATTAAGTCACAGGTCTATGCGAGTATGCCAGAAACAACAGGGGCCCTCAAAGCAATATAACCCATGCCAATGGTCAAATTCAGTCTGATTTATGCGCTAGAGTCATGGAAAATTAGACATTTCGGATACACGCTACCTAGCAAAGCGGCGGCGGAGGATATTTGCACGATGTTCCATACATAATACCATCAACAGGCATTTCAAACGTATCACACACACTGTGTTTTATTTAAATTTAAATATAGGAAGCGAAAGACCCTGTACTATGCTTATGTAGCAAGTAAAATCGAATATGCGTCTTTGATATGTTATCCCATATATGCATGTGAATGCTTAGCTTTGGAACGCAAATTTTTGAAGTTCTTACCTTCAAGATCGGCGGAGCTTTACAACAAAGATGCACATCACAAGATGAATTACTTTTGCAGCATGCTCTGACCTCATTGAATGCCAGAAGGGATGTCCTTTTTGAAAGATTTTTTGTGTGGTCTTAATAACAACATTGACTGTTTCTTTGCTCGGCTTTATGTGTTTTCTGGTACGCCGTATTAACTCCTGGAGCAATTCGACATTTGTGAAACCGATTGCGAGGCCGAACGTGTTGAGGAGCACTCCAATTTATATTTTATCTAGAATAGCCAACGGAGTTTTGGCGGATATATTTATTTAAGCGAAACTTCATATGTAGTTGAGTTTGATGGAGCCTGTGGTTGATTAACTTAATTACTAAGGTTGATATCTTGTGTACATTTTGGTTCTCAACGGTACAGATCGCGTACGGAGTTTGTTTTCGTACAGGTATTTTTCGCCGTGGTTTACCAGGTCAAGATCACACACTTTGCAATTATCTGCTGATGCTGACAACTTAGTATTCATGATGATATATTATCATCATGAATAACATATGCCACGAATATGTGATAAATTATTTGTTTTTAATGTATTTTTTCTATTATTGAGCTTCTGCTTGTTGAAAATAAAGATTATTATTATTATTATTATAATTTTTATCTTCCAATAAAATCAAAAATAGCTTTTGGGATCACTTGTATATATTTAAAAAAATACCAATTGCAAAATACGAAACGATATTGATAAGACCTTAATAATACATCGCAAAAAGAAATATGGATTATCAAATTCGTTTATTATACTCGTGATAGACCTTCAAATTAATTTCGAATTGATCGAGCAGAAAAAAATTTTTAAAACGACCTCGGTATAATATCGCGGGTCATTTTTAACTTTGCAAATGTTTTTTTAACGAGTCGAATCACTATTCACGACTGTTTACTACGATGCTTAATAAAATTTCTTTGTTTAAATGTTTGGTTTACTCTATCTAATCTCACGAATTTGTACGGTTGTTTTTGTAACGCTTTTGTTTACATTTCGAACTCGGTTGTAAAATTGAAAGTTAAACAGTGATTCATAAGTAATCTAGAAAAAATGCTTTACCGTTAAAATGGGTATTTCATTTAAAAAAACGAAAGGATCAAGCTTAGATTAGCAACCTGCAAATATACGATGTATTGTTTGCTTTATCTGGAATATTTTATTACTAGGATGTGCAACGTTACTATCGGACTCCGACTAATAATCTTCTGGGTGTATTAATGTTCATAACATAAAATATAAAATTGTGTTCTGAGTTGTTGAGAAAGGGCTTCTAATCATGGATATTAAAGTTCAATCATTCAAAATACAGTCCGCGCTATTAAATTAAGACCAGTCTTATTCCTTAGAATGTATGTAGAGCAATTTATTAACTTTATTTTCTGTTGTTAAAAAGTTTTGTTGTAAGCATTGGCGATCCTTTACAACAACTATAAAATTCTCAATATTCTAACCACCACTAAACACCCTTCTCGCGATTAAACATAATTATAGGATGTTACTTTTACTTGCTTTTCGTCATTATAAGTGCAAGGTTGTATGTGTAAAGTGAGAGTATTGTAGATATCGAATTTATGAAATATTATATTAGTTTTAGTATTTATAGTTGAAATATTTTAATTAGTTTTGTTTTGGTTATTTTTCGAATAATGACGTAATCAGTACAAAAAAGTGGTGACACAAACTTTAGTAAAAACTGGAAACTATTCTCATCGGGAAATAGCCAGACGAGAACGTGTTTCTCGTCAAGCAGTGGACAGGGTGTCAGTTAATTGTGGAAAACCTACTGGCTTCTTCGAGAGGCCGCATTCATTGTGGTTTGTGGAAGAAAGAGAAAGACAACTGATCGAGGAGACAGATTAATTGTTGAAATACAATATTATTAGAGAATAGATAGCGATCTATTAGAGAGATGGTACGCATCTTAAATGCAGATAACATCGAAATATCGAAACGAATTTTGCAAGATACACAGTCTGTCGCAAAAAAAACTGAACTGTTTTAAAATAGTAATAAAAATTAAAAAAATATGGGTTGGTAAGGTAGATCTTTCGCCAATGTTATGTCAAAATATCTTGACATTTGCATCATTAGAAGCAGAGAAATTGCACATAAAATAATCGAGTGTATTTGGTATTGGTCGCAAAATGAATTTTGAACAAAGAGCAAATATAAAGTTCTGTTTTAAACTCGGTAAATCGTTTACTGACACGTTGAATTTGATGGAAGAAGTGTATGGTGATGCGTGTTTATCACCACTCATATACGAGTGTATATGAGTGGTATAAACGATTGAAGACGGTCGTACGGATATAAATGACAACGAACATCCTGGTGTAAAATGATCTGTGCTTACGGAAAGGAACATCGAACTTGTGCGTGAATTTACCAGAAATGAGCCGAAATCCTCATTGCGATACGTGGGAATGGAATTAAATATTTCCAAAGATACAATTCATCATTAAGATTTGTGTAAGGTTTGTACCACACAAGCTAACTGAATTCAACATTGTACAGACTTGATTAAAGACACAAAAAAAGCACGAAAACTTCAGGTATTCTATTGTAACTGACGATGAGACATGGTGTTTTCAATATGATTCAGAGACCAAGCGTCGAAGCTCTGAATGGAACCATCCAATCGAAAAAAGACCCAAAAAAAGACGTTTGGATAAGTCAAAAGTGAAGATAATGATGATGTTTTTATGATTCGAAAGGCATAGGGCACAAAGAGTTTGTACCCACTAGTCAGACGGTCAATACTGTGTAATATCTTGGTGATATGAAGTGTCTTTTGTAGCGAATTTGTCGTGTGGACCCTCAATATCGTGAAAATGGTATCTAGCGTTTGTTACATGATAATGCACCATCCCATCGTTCGACGCTTATCACTGATTTTCTAACTACAAATGGCGTTTTAACGATCAACCGCTTACCGTATTCACCGGATTTGGCCCCCTGTGATTTCTATCAATTCTCCAAACTACATTTGCTGATGAAAGGGCAGCGTTATGTCAACGTCAAAGCCATTAAAAAGGTGTCGACAGCGATCTTGAAGGATATTTCCAAAGATAAACTTAAAAATTTATTCAACATGTTAATTGACCGCCCAAAACGTTGTATTGAAGCTGAAGGCGAGTATTTCTAATAAAATAAATGTATTTTACCAAAGTAGTAAACTTTTGTTTTTATTTTAAGAAAGTTCGGTATAATGTATATATATATATATACCTAGTCCTGCCATAAGTATTGATACAAGTGTAAACGCACCTTTTTGCAGATGATAACTTGAAAGCATAAAAATTTTATGTTGGCAGTTCTGACATTTGATATATGCTTTACAAAAGTGCCGAACAATTTCACTATAGCGTGAGTCGTCATTATGGAATGGTCGGATAAAGAGAGCCGTATTGCGGTTATTGCACTTCATAAGTGTGGAATAGAAAGAGCCCGTATTTTTGATTTATTGAAATCGTTAAATATTACGCGTGTGTTTGTGTACCGTACTGTTAAGTTATTCATTGATACTGGAAATGTAATCGACCGTAAAAGATCTGGCAGGCCTCGCATAGTTCGTACACCACAGGCCATCAATGCTGTGAGGTCCCGCATCAATCGACATCCTGTCCGCATACAGAAAATCATGGCTCGTGAAATGGGTATTGCTCCGAGAACCATGAGCCTTATCATTAAACAAGACCTAGGACTTAGAGCTTTCAAACGACAAACAGGACAGCACCTTAACGTTGAATTAAAAAAGAATAGGAAGAAAAAATGCAGACACCTAATATCGTTGTACGGCAAAGAGCGTTACAAAAAAATTCTGTTTTTTGATGAAAAAATTTTTACCGTGGAAGAAACTTTTAACAAGCAGAATGATAGAGTGTATGCACGGTCCTCTAAGGAAGCCAGTGAAGTGGTGCCAAGGATTCAGCGAGGTCATTTTCCTGCTTCAGTGATGGTTTTGTGGGGAGTATCTTATGACGGTGTCACTTCCTTGCATTTTTGTGAAAAAGATGTTAAAACAGCGGCCAAAAACTATCAACGAGACATTTTAAGCAATGTAGTGGAGCCCCTGAACTACTATATGTTTCAAAACCAACCATGGATATTCCAACAAGACTCTGCGCCCGCTCACAAGGCTAAAACAACTCAGCAATGGCTTGAAAATCATGTACCTGAGTTTATTAGTACTGACTATTGGCCGTCAGCAAGCCCAGACCTAAATCCCCTCGACTACAAACTGTGGTCAATATTAGAGGGCATGGTCTGTAGAAGACCCCATCGCAACCTGGAATCATTGAAGCAAGCGTTAACAGAAGCAGTCGACAATTTTCCCATGGATATCGTCAGTACAGCGATTGATGAGTGGCCCTGCAGACTTCGGCGTTGTATTAAGGCAAATGGCGGTTATTTCGAGTAATTTGCATTGTATATTGTTGCTTACTATTGCCAAAATAAACTATCGAAAAATAATTTAAATCCAACTTGCAGTTTTCTTTTTGTACTTAAAAACTTTTATATCAGTATTTATGGCAGGATTAGGTATATGTGTGTTTGAACGAAGATTCTCGCGGTTGTAAGTATGGGTAATACTAGATTCTCGGGGTCTACGCGATGTTGGACAGAAATTCTCGAAAGAATCGGCGCTATCTAAACTAAACACGAATGCGTTATCGCAGACGCACTCTCCGAGGTTTCTAACAATTCTGAGTAAATTTTAGCTGTATAAACTCCTTCACGTTCCTAGAATCTAGCTAGTGCAGGTAAAGATAAGGATAAACGATCTTAAAATTAGTACTATGAATAAAATTAATAAATAAATATACATTGTAGGCTAACAGTTTTTGTATTTAAGAAATATGTATATACAGGAGATACAATAATATATTTTTAAAATTTATTATTCATCATAACTGATGCCTGGGCTAATTTCATTTCCAGATACTGTACAAGGCGCAATTCAATACAGTATTCAAGTGGTTGCGATTAATAAAACTGTTTTGTTTCTATGTTGGCAAAATAACTAAATTTAGAAGGCGCCAGTTGCGTTCCCGCAATAAGATAATTTCACTCCCGGCTCCTGAATCTAATACCAACACAGTTTTATCTGAAATTACACTAATTCCATTACATTCTCTCACCTTTGTCTGTAAAAATCGCATCAGGTACACTGACACATTTTTGCAAAACAAATAAAATACTCGAAATCCATTGAAAAAGTAAGCTAATTTATAAATGTACATACGCATATCACCTTATCAGCCAACACAACAGGCAGACGGCGTAAAAAATCATATTAGGATGCAATTTAGATAAGTGTGTTTATCTGTCGGATTTTTGACGGGGTTCAATGCGAAATTTATGCACATAGGTTAGGTATATGTTTCGCGATATCGACGTGAAACATTTAATAATGATGTGAGATAAGGCGATGCTACAAATGATGCGATGTTTGTACTTGTATCAACGTACACGCACGTTGTAAATAAATTTTTTACACGTTTCCCGTGCAAATATTAACTTTCGTCGAGACTCCGCCGAACAGAGAAGTGTATTCATCAACAAAAGACAACTTACAATAAGTGCATTTTAGATATTTGCTTTCTTTGTGTACACAGAATGAAAATTGAAAACAGCAAATAGTCTTTAAAAAAGTACAACTTTTCGAATAAATACGAAAAAATTCCTTTTCTTTTAATTGATGAATGATTAATTTTTATTATATTTAAATACACACAGCCCAAGGAACAATTTTTAAATTTCGCGGAAGTTTTGAGTTGGTAGTAGTAAAAATAAAGGTTAGCTATGATTTCAATTCATTCAAGAAATTAGGAAATAACATGTTTTTAATGCGTACGGTTTTCGTTTTAATTTTGATTTTGAAATATACACCTTAATTATTAATATTCATGCTGTAATAAAATAAAATATAATTTTAGATGTAGTTATTTTTTCCTTGGGCAACTTAAAACACCCGCGAAATTTAAAAATTGTTCCTTGGGAGTACATACTTGTCATTAAAATGTTCAAAAATCCTTACGTCAGTGTTTCAAACTTTTTTTTAATATGACTAAATAGCAAGTAAGTACTTTTACAGCACCCCCTGCGGTAAAGGTTTAACGAAACGTGATATGAGCTGTTCTTTACTTTAATAGCCAGAGTAGTATTAAACGAAATAGTAAGTGAACTTGATTTGCTTATTTATATTAGTACTGGGAATTAAATTTGTCATTACTTAACATCGTATAATTAAAATGATATTACAGATTAAAATTTCTTTTATGTAATACAGTCCACATAAATTTTCGTTAATAGCAAAATATAAAATTGTAAGGCGAGAAAGCATATGTTTTATTATAAGAAAATGTGGAAACCTTGGGAAGAAGACGGGGAAGGTGATCAATATGAAATAAACGATAACTGTGACTCGGTGATGAACAAAATAAATAGTAGCGCAAAAAAAATCATCTGGTAATTCAGTGTACAAGAAAAAAATACAGTAGCTACAAAAAGGACCATTACAGAAAGATGGTCGAATTTAACTAGTTAATTGGTGTCTGCTACGACACAGTTTACGACGAGAAGTCAAAATGTTCCCGGAATTGTGTCGTAGTGTTGGCAGTTGTGATGCAATCACAATAAATTTTGTACAGTACATTCCTTATGGTGCATAGTAGTTATGACGCTGACAGGTCTGAGCAAGTCTGAACACGCAGTGTGACTGCAGTTTAGCGGAAGATAGGAGTGTGTGGTGATCAGTTGGCGCGATGTCGCAGTTCGAGCAACGGGCGAACATCAAGTTCATGTGCAGATTGGGAAAATGTGCTTCAGAGACTTTGTTAGCCTTACAAACAGTTTATGGTGACGATTCTTTAAAGAAAACAGCCGTTTACGAGTGGTTTTCAAGATTTAAGGGTGGACAGGAATCGCTGGAAGACGAGAGTCGCAGTGGGAGACCTTCAACCTCCAGGAACGAAGGAATGGTCGAGCGAGTGAAACAATTAATCAGAGCAGACCGCAGAATGACCATCGACGAGTTGGCACAAGAAGCGGGGATCTCTCATGGATCCATACACGCAATCCTGTCAGATGATTTGAAGATGAAACGTGTCAGTGCAAAGTTTGTCCCGCGCTTGCTGAATCCGGATCAAATGGAAACTCGGAAGTTGACGGCGGCCGAATATTTTGAAAAAAGCACAGAGGACTCGATGTTCTTGCAGACAATCGTTACTGGTGACGAGACTTAGGTGTACGCGTACGACCCGGAAACCAAGATGCAGTCATCAGAATGGCACACATCGTCCTCTTCTCGACCAAGGAAATCACGTCATGTCAAATCGAAAACAAAAGTGATGCTCATTGCGTTTTTCGACAACGAAGGTGTGGTGCATCATGAATTTGTACCAGCTGGACAAACGGTTAACGGTCCTTTTTACGTGCAAGTTTTGAAAAGAGTGAGGGAAGCAGTTCGAAGAAAACGTCCAGGCAAATGGCAAGAAGGATGGTCACTCCATCACGATAATGCTCCCTCCAACACGTCGATTGTTGTGCAAACATGGCTTGCAGAAAAAAGCATTCCAGTCCTCCAGCAGCCTCCCTACTCACCGGATTTAGCGCCATTGGATTTCTGGCTCTTCTCCAAGCTCAAAAAGGGCCTCAAAGGTAACCGTTTTGACACCGTAGAAGACATCAAAACCAACGCGACGGCTGAACTTCGGAAGATACCACAACAGAACTTTCATCGTTGTTTCCAACAATGGCAGGAGCGGTGGAGCAAGTGTATCTGTTCAGACGGCGCCTACTTTGAAGGCGATTAAGTGACTGCGTACCTATGTTGTGGTAATAAACAGTTAAAACAAAATTCCGGGAACTTTTTGACTCCTCCTCGTATAATATAGTGAAGTGTAATTCAAAGTGTATTTCAGAAAGAGTAGTTAGAAGTGGCAAAAGGTCTATAAGAAAACTACCAAGTTGAAACGTTGATATCATTTAACGAACAGTCTATAGCAAGTATGGGCAACCTTTGACATGTCGTCGGCCCAACTTTAACGTGCAAATATGTTCGCGGGCCGCGTTTAAAAGTAGTGCATTTTAAAGTAGTGTTTTAAAGTAGTGTTAATAATTTTTAGAGATAGATATCAGACATGAAATAATACGACAATGTCTCGCGGACCGCATCAAATCCTACAACGGGCCGCATCCGGCCCGCGGGCCGGTGGTTGCCCACATATGGTCAAGCAGGATGAAGTTGCCACATTAAGTATCTTACAAACAAATTAAAGAAAATATCGAAATAGAAGCCTCTAGAACAACAATATGCCGAACGTTAAAGCAAAACGGTTTCCGACTTGGGACAATAGACAAACGATATGTTATACTGGCGCTACCGAGGAAGCAAAAATTACGTCAAAAATTTTTAATCGACATTAAAAAGTTCCAAGAACCAGCTTGCATATACGGACCTTTCGGTTGGTTGTATGTTTCTCTTGCACGAAGTGAAACAGACATTTTCAACGAGTGAGAAACTTAATTTCAGAAGGTCTATAACGTTGAATCGAAGAAAAATCCATTACTAGAAATGATTAGGGATACTAAAGGCGCGTCAAAAAATTGTCCAAGGTTAATAACTTTTAACAAGAATTATATTGTAGATTAAGGGTGAGTAATCCATGTCTTTCTTCATTTATAGCGAATTTATTTATAAGTAATTTCGAAGTCGAATTTAAATCTAAATATTTTTCAGGAGTTTTGGATCAGGGATGTAGTTGGCATTCTCGTGATTTTTAACACACACAAATGTAACTTGGACGATTTCGTCAAGCAATTAAATTCAAAATTCTCGATGATTAAATTTATGGTACGAAAAAAAACGACATTTTACCTTTCGGTTTGTAAGTTATATTTCGGTTTACTAACTCTATTATATCCATCTTAGGAAATGCGAAAGACAAAGTCGAGGTTAATAAGAAATCGGGCATTTACGAATCTAAATGGCTAGACTGCAATAAACAAACATAGGTCAGACAAAACGATCGATAGAAACTAGGCATAAAGAATATATAACGCACATTAATAAGAAATCGGAAATTTGCGAAATTAAATGTCTAGATTGCAATAAACAATACACAGGTTAGACAAAACGATCGATAAAAAGCATTTCTCGAATAATTGTTTATCAAAACTTAGAAAGCTGATATTACCAGCTGGAAAACGAGAGGCGTCATCTCATGAAATGCCTCATGCTTTATACAGTGAAAATTGTGAATTATTGTGGACTTCACTTTTCCTCAATTCCTTGTACAGTATTGTGCAAATTAATGGAATCACACACAATATAACTAAGAAAACCGTTTATTTGTCATATAATCACGATGAGATGGTATAAAATTATAAATTACTAGTAACTTAATAAGAGATATGCCCTACTTTGGCTGCGATGACAGCTTGAACTCTTTTCGGCATGGAATCTAATAATTTTTGAGTTTTCCTTTATTTTCTCGTCCCGAAACCACACCTGAATTACTGCTTCTCTCAATTTTGTCTTCGTTGTACAGTCCATTTTATCTAAGCTAGCCTTACAAATGGCCCACAGATTTTCAATTGGGTTTAAGGAGAATTGCCAGGCCAGTCGAGGAGAGTCACTCCTTTTTCCTTGAAATATTTTACCATAACCTTCAATTTGTGGCATGGAGCTGAAGTCCTGTTGGAAAATTGCACCTCCGTTTGGCTCACATTTCTTTATGTCTTTTCCCAAATACTTATCCAGTAGCTCTTTATATTTCTGGCTGTTCATCATGCTTTCTATAGGCATCAGCGATCCAGTCCCCATGTACGAAAAACATTCCCAAAACATATTCTTTACAAGATGTTTGACAGTCTGATCGATATGAGTTGCAGTGAGTTTTTCATCTCCACTTTTTCTCACGAATTTTGATCGCTGCCCCTGCACAAAAAAATGGGACTCATCTGAGAACAAAACCTTTCTCCAGTCTTCCTCATTCCATCCGGCATATTTCTTGGCCCAAATAAGCCTCTGCTTCATCATTCGTTGAGTGAGGAGTTGCTTCTTCTGTGGTCGAATGGCTTTTCTTCTAGACTCTAAAAGTCTCCTACGAACTGTCGAGTCATGCACTTTCACTCCAGCGTCGGCTAAGTCTTTTTGTAGTTCAAAACTAGTTTTTCTTGGGTTCAGCTTGCTATTTCTGACCAAAAAAGTGACATTCCGGGGTGTCATCTTCCTCTTTCTCCCATATTTTCCCGCCCGTTTCACTTCAACTATTCCAGTATTCTTTTTTTGCTTTAGGATCTTGCTTACTGCTCCTTGACTAACACCACATTCCTGAGCAATATCTCTCTATGTCATCGAAGTGTGCTCACATAACACAATCTTCTCACGTTTTCTGGGCGTGATATCCATATCGCGAACAACCGGTAAAAGCACAATATAATACAATTTTTTAACTTTGAAAGAGTATATGTGAACAAACTCTCTAAAACGCACTGAATAACTGTGTAATGTGTTCCCAGTGATATAGGTTATGTTTTTTGACATAAAATTACTGTCAGAACTGATCTAACAATGTTGCCACATGCAGAAAACTAAAAAAATAGTCATGATTCCATTAATTTGCACAATACTGTACGTTCATGAATCCCGGGAAGTTTAGAATTAATAGATAACACTAGAAATAAGTTTTTTTTAATGCGGTTAATTTTATTAATGACATCGCAAAAGACAATTGATCCATAATGCATTTGTTTACTTTTATTAATTTGAATTAACTTTTCTCTGCGTCAGTCTGTATTATACTCACACGGTTTTGTTAGTTATTTTAGAATTTCAAATTACCAAATAACACGTTCGCATAATATTCCAGTAAGTAATTACATCAAAATAGAAACTTCCAAAGGCTTTGCTAAATATTGGCCAGACAAACAGAAACATTCGCAATCAAAATATATAAGAAGGACGAGTGGGAGACGTGTCGCATCACTTGGACTAAGATCAATAGAATCCATTCGTTTTTATTTGGAAACGCAATTCGGGGTTGTACAGCGGAAACCAGGGCCCATTCTGTCTCGAACGTGTTTACATATCTCTAATTCGCCACCTTCTTTCGCACAATATTGCTAAACTATGTGCTCGTCTTTGAACCCTGTCTGTACGAAAATTTTATTAGAGAGAAACACTGTTATTTAATCCGCAATATGACAGCATTAATATCTTGGAATATTTTCAGTAGAATTTAATAAAACAGACTAATCTTCTCGACGGGATGGAAAACATTTTCTCTAGACATAGTCTGGAGTTCTTTGTTTCATCATCCTTGAAATTATTTATAACACAGCAATGAGCTTGACCTAAATACGGTACGAAGTCTTGGACTTCGCGTTCATTATAGCATACATGAGTGCATATATGTAGATGTAACTACATTCCCTCTCAAAATTATGATACAATTTGGGATTTGGAAAGATATACCCTAATTGTAATAAATGTTATTGTGTTGTTTGTGTGTTAATTAAGGAATTTAATCTTTAATCGTTGACCTCCCTTCTGTTTAATAATAATAATTCTGATCATGAGGAACCCTTCACAAAACAAGAGCAGAAGCAGATAATAAAATCATATCGTTAAATCTCAGTTATATAAATTTCAATTCGGAAAAACGTATAATAACAGACAAGAATAAAATCGAAACCTGGAAAAACAAGATGGAGACTGTGGTTGATTAAATTCATCAATTAAGTTGTCATCATTAGCAGTTAATTAATCACAATGTCGCACCTGGAACCACGAAAAAATTCGCACAACGACAAAGTCCGTACAAGACATAATACAGCTGTCGAAAGCCAAACGCACACTCTAGATTCATTTCACATCATTTAAATTGTATTCTAGTCCTAAACTAAACACTTGTCTTAAGAGACCTGCTTGTATATACGAACCTTTCATATATTACTTTTCAATGAAGTGAAACAGACATGAAGTAGGGATTGAATCCCCATCGGCGTTTAAGACATGATTCCTATTTCTTGAAACGTATATGCTTTCATAGATATCTAATACACAGTAATTATTCACATTCTTAACTAAACTAGATTTCTCAGGTCGATTAAATTTGATGTGCGCCATATATTCTTTACACCAGGTTTCTATCGATCCTTTTGTCTGACCTGTGTATTGTTTATTGCAATCTAGACATTTAATTTCGTAAATCCCCGATTACTTATTAATGTGCGTTATGTATTCTTTAACGAAAAAATTAGAACAGAAGCTTTACTAGGGACTAATTTGTATTATCGAAATGAAATTGCTAGAAAAGTAAATGTTTCAAGCCGAACTATAGCAAGAATTGCAAAACTTATCAAAGAAAATTTGTCCTCAACATCAAACGGTCGATAACATTGTCAGTGGCTACGCAAAACCACCAGAAGGATAGAAAAATTATTAATATTGATTTGAAAAATAGACAAGCTTCCATCAGAGAGTTGTTATATCTTCCGCAGTCTTTAATGTAAAGGTATTAGAGAGTGCAAGATCCGCTGGATAGAAATATAGCCGATTAATTGAAACAATGGAGAAAAAGCATGTAGAGTGGGCCAAGATGTATAGATCCTATCAAATGTGTGAGACGAACACCATCGAAAGAAATGTGTAGAAGTAGAAGTGTTAAATATCTCCCCCTCGCCCGGATGGTATGATCATGCATTAGTGGAGCTGGAATAAGACCTCTGTACTTTGTCGAAGGGACAATGAACTAGTATCAATACAAAAATGTAACAGAAACTGTTCTGGTGCCCGCCCTTTATTGCTTCAGTAGATGAAGAATTTTTTCCCCTTCATTGCACCAAACACCTTGTTGTAGAACTCCAATTTCACCGATACCCAATTCTTTATTGACAGTAATATTGGAGGATGTTATTATATGTTTATTGGATAATCTTGGAGTTCTTGTTATTGGAATATTTTCACTGTATAATGCATGAGGCATTTCATGAGATGACGTCTCTTGTTTACCAGCTAGTAATATTAGCTTTTTAAATTTTGATTATTCGAGAAATGCTTTTCATGGTTTATTCAAAATTGAGCTATGTGCCATACAGCAAAATCTGTTTGATATACCAATATTGACCTGGCTTGGGAATTCACCGGGCCTGAATCTAATCGAAAAAGATTTTAAATCTATTATTGAGAGAATAATAGAGAAAAAACCTGGAAAAACCTAGAAAGTTGCAAGACACCGTAAAAGCCTGTATCGACAGCCAAAGCGAATTCAAGCGTCATTCAAGCTGAGAGAGGTGTCACCAAATATTGAATACGTGTTCAAATCTATACTAGCGTGTGTAATATAGAAGTATACGGCTTAAATTTCAGGTATTGGCTAATTATTATTATTGGGCTAATTTAATTTCTAGGTACTGTAGATATTTATGCCTATCCTCACAAAATCTATGACCACGTTCCAATGGTAGGTTATTAATTCTGCCATACGATCGAAAGTAATGGAGTGGCGAAGGCAAATAAATTTCGTAAAATAGAAGATAGCGAAGCTGAAGGGAGAAGAAATAACCAGAAATAAATACTATCACCACAAAACCTTAAGTAAATTTGTTATGGGAAATGTAATAAGATTTGATATTTTAAATATATGCTTATCTGATATTTAGAGAGCCAAATATACTGTACCAACTTGTTAGATAAATTTTGTACATATTTGGATTTATTATCATATTACAAGCGATTTTCTTCCAATGGAAAAATGAGACGTATTGTAAAACACGAAATACGACGTAAATTATTCCAACGAATTTTTTTCCGAATGTATTTAAACGCACCATTTAATTCAATTGAAATGAACGCATTTTATAACCAAAACTAAATCTACAGGGTTATTCTAAAAGAATGAACCGATTTAATAACATGTTTGGACTCTCAGCATTGTCACGGAACGTGTCATTGACAATTTGATAAAGGCAGTTCTAAAGTTTCGAACGGTTTATACACGTGTGCTACAGGTCCGTTTTTCTCATAGCGTTTGATAGTTTATTGCCTGTTTATACACGAAATGACAAATAGATAGAAAAAAGCTTTATGCATTCTCGATTTTTCGAAAAAAAAATTCATGTGTTATGGTGTAACGTGCTTTTCAAAGGCGATTCTGCATTACATCGCCCTCTCCGGCAAGCATACGTTGGTCGATTCGCAATTTATAAAGAGATGGTTGTGTGTCAGTCTGGAAGGAGTTCAGGGCGACTGTGAGTTTCGGCGGAACAAGTGGAGAGAATCCAATTCATGGGTTAAATGCGCACAAAGAAATTTTTATGAGGGTATCATTGCAGGCAAACTAATAAATTGATAAACTGCTAAGTAATCAACTATGGATTATCTCTTTTTTATCATGAAATATCAACAAATGAATGTACTGTCTGAAATAAAACGACCCGAAGTATAACGAACAGTTTAGTTACTTACATATTGATTATTCAAGACAATATCTTTATTTATTTTATGTTTCATTTTCAGTAATTAAGCAAGCTTTCATTTGAATGGCACAGTCAACCGTTATATCGTGAACACAACGCCTACACGAGACTGTGAACATTCAGTCTAGACAGAATTGGTACTTTAGTAAAAACAAAACTACTTTTTTAAACAATTTGCACCACCGAACTCCACTTTCATAATTTTTGACAAAATCTTTTTCACAACTTATTCATCATTAAGAAACTAAATATTTTAAGAACTTGTCAATCTATTTAATTTTTTTATAGGTATAAAAAATACAGGGTGGCTGATGAAAGCTGCTACCAAAAAAAACGTAATAATTTGTTTTCTGTGTAACCAACCTGTTCCATTTTTATTTTATTTTATAGATTGATCTTTAAATTTAACTAAAATCGAGAATTGGGACAATGAAACAAGAATTTGGATAGTGCAACGGTTTCACGCTTTAGAGTCCGTAGTTTCCATCCAAAGAGAATATAGGCGCACGTTTGGCGGCACTCCTCCTAGCAGATGGACTATAATGAGGCTCGTGAAGAATTTTGCCGAGCGTGGAACAATCGCAAGAAGGCCTTATCATCGAGATACCTCAGTTCGGACGCAGGAAACTATCGCTGCTGTAGCTGCTGCCATACAATCCAATCCTCGAGTTTCGACAAGGAGCTTATCTGCTCAAATGGGTGTCAGCAGACAGTCACTGCAGACAATTTTGCACCAAGATTTAAACTTATTTCCATATAAGATTCAATTAACAAACAAACTGAACCCAAGAGACTTCCCGATTCGCTTGGAATTTTGTGAGAAGATCATTCAAATGGCGTAAGAGGATGAAAACGTCTTGAGCTGCATTTTTATGTCTGACGAGGCACATTTTGATTTAAACGGCAATGTTAACAAACAAAATTGTCGAACATGGAGTAAATCTAACCCACAGATACTCCATCAGATGCAATTACATCCACTTCGCGTCACAGTGTGGTGTGCAGTTTCTTCAAGGTTCATTGTCGGGCCTTACTTTTTCGAAGAAAACGGTCTTACTGTTACGGTCAATGGAGACCGTTACTTAAAGATGTTTGAAAGAGCTTTTCTTTCCAGAATTACGCCGAAAGAGAATCCCTTTCAACTCTGTTTGGTTTCAACAAGATGGGGCAACTTGTCACATAGCCACGCCTGTTATGACAGTATTGCGGCAAAAGTTCCCCAATAAACTGATTTCAAGAAACTCCACATTCCGTTGGCCTGCCAGGTCTCCTGACCTCACTGCACCTGATTTTTTTTTGTGGGGTTATTGCAAACAAGAAGTTTACAAAAGAAACCCAACAAATTTGGATGATTTAAAGCAATCCATTCGAACGGTAATTGAGGCAATTCCCGCTGCAACACTCCGGGCAGTAATGAATAACTTTTTGATAAGATGTCGCACATGTGTCACCGAGGGTGGCCATTTGATTTCAATTATTTTCAAAACTTCATGAATTACTTTAATAAAAATGTATTATTTTTCAAATGAATTACTAAAAATAAATTACATAAACTTTACAAAAAGTTATTTGAGTTTCTTAATGTAGCAAAATTGATCAGCCATTCTGTATTTAGCTACCCGAAAAATATATTATAAGATTGTATAATAAATAAAATATTTCGATATTGTTTCTTATTAATAGTTTACAAATGAAAATCAAAAAAAAATTAAATATTTGATATTGAATTGTACTTTTTGATCTCAGTTGCTGGTAACATTGTGAATGTATTCATTGCAGTGTTTATAAAATTTTATCAATTTTCCTTCCAAAGAAGCACTGCAACAGGATAGTCCTAATGCAATATGTCCCAAAATTGGGTTTTCCATTTATTAAAGCAGATTTAGATCAATTAATTTTTCAAGATGGAGCACCATTTCACTAACACTAAATGGCTCGAATTTTTTTTTAAAAGAAGAATTGCCCTAGCAATGTATTAGTCGAAAAGGGGTTCAAGCACCTGTCCTTTGCGCTCGATCTACGAGATTCTCAGACCTAATCAAATATGTTTCTTTTCCTTACGGGATATGTAAGAGATCAAGTTTATATTCGCCCAATACCCATTAGCTTAGAAAATGTTAAATATCAAATAACAACATTAGCCAACCCAGAAGAGCGTTTTGTATTACTATACGTCTGGAAGAAGTTGTCATGTTACTGGGGTTATCCGTTACTGCATTGGAGACCTTAAGAGGTGAATTAAATATTTCCAAAGGTTCAATTTATCGCATTTTGACACAGCATTTGGGACAGAGAAAGATTTGTGCAAAGTTTGTACCACACAAGCTAACTGAATTCAACATCGTACAGACTTGATTGATTAATGACTCAAAAAATGACGAAAACTTCAGGTATTCTATTGTAATTGGCGATGAGACGTGGTGTTTTCTATGTGATCTAAAGACCAGGAGTTAAAGCGCTGAATGGAAGCATCCAAGCGAAGAAAGACCGACAAAAAGCCGTGCATAGTGCACAAAGAGTTAGTATCAATTAGTCAAACAGTCAATGTTGTATATCATCTTGGTGTTACTAAGCGTCTTTTGGTACGCATTCGACCTGTACGCTTTCAATATCGTGAAAATGGTAGCTAGCATTTGTTACATGATAATGCACCATCCCATCGCTCGACGCTTATCACTGATTTTATAAATACAAATGGCATTTTAACCATCAACCATTCACCGTATTCCCCGGATTTTGCCCCCTGTGATTTCTGTCTATTCTCCAAACTAAAATTGCCGATGAAAGGACAGCATTATGCCGATGTAACACATGGATCAATAATTCCCGAGACTAACCCATAGATTGCGCTCGTAGTAAACCAGTAACCACATCTTTCTAGAGTACTAACCTTTGCTTGAAACGTGTCAAAATTTTAAGTCGATCGGACCAGAAACAGCTGAGTTATCGAGGTTGGAGTAAAGTCGTTTTGTAGTTTGTTTAAACAATGGAAAAAACCGAGTTTCGTGTTCTGATAAAACATTGTTTTTTAATGGGTAAAAACACCACGCAAGCAAAACAATGGATTAAAAAATGTTACCCGGACTCTTGTCCATCAAAAGCAACGATTTGTCGGTGGTTTGCCGAGTTTAAACGTGGTCGTACCGACACAAATGACGCGGAACGCTCGGGTAGACCTGTGGAAGCCGTTACACCGGAAAATGTGAGTGAAGTGACAAAAATTATAATGAAAGATCGTAAAGTGAAGCTCCGTGAGATTGCTAAGATGACACAGATATCATATGGAAGTGTATTTACTATCCTTCATGAAAAATTGAGATGAAAAAGGTTTTTTCCAAGTGGGTGCCGCGATTGCTTTCGATGGAACAAAAACAGCAACGAGTCGATGATTCAGAAAGCTGTTTATCGCTATTTACTCGCAACAAAAAAGATTTCTTGCGTCGTTACGTGACCATGGACGAAACATGGATACATCACTACACTCCAGAGTCGAAGCGGCAGTCATCTGAGTGGCGCACAGCTGGCGAAAGCCGTCCGAAACGTCCGAAAACGCAGCAGTCAGCTGGCAAAGTCCTGGCGTCAGTTTTTTGGGATACACATGGCGTGATTTTCATTGACTACCTCGAAAAAGGTAAATCGATCAACAGTGATTATTATATTGACTTACTGGTGCGTTTGAAGGAGGAAATCGCAAAAAAACGACCGCACATGCAGAGAAAAAAAATCCTTTTTCACCAAGACAATGCACCCTGCCACAAGTCGATGAAAACAATGGCAAAATTGAACGAATTGGGTTTTGATCTGCTTCCCCACCCCCCATATTCGCCAGATTTAGCCCCCAGTGACTACTGGCTCTTTGCTGATCTTAAAAAAATGCTCCAGGGAAAAAGATTTGGCTCAAATGAGGAGGTCATCGCTGAAACTGAAGCTTATTTTGAAGCGAAAGATAAATTTTTTTTATAAACATGGTATTGAAAAATTGGAAAAGCGTTGGAACCAGTGTATCACCCTAAAAGGTGATTATGTTGATGAATAAAAAAAAATTTTGCAAAAAAAATGTTGTTTTCATTGTTAGTCTCGGGACTTATTGATCCATGTGTTAAAAGCCATTACAAAGGTGTCCACAACGATCTTGGACATCCCTAATGATGAACTTAAAAATGCATTCGACATGTTAACTGACCGTGCAAAATGTTGTATTGACTTACTTTGAATAAAATGAATTTGACCAAAATAGTAACCTTGTGTTTTTATTTTAAAAAAGTTTCGTTTTCTCTGGGACAGACTGTGTAGACTACTGTGACAGACTACAGGTCAAAAGAAAAAATAAATAACTTAAAAAAGAGGGAATCCTCCCCCCAAACCTCATAAATATAAACTAAGTTTTTTATTATATCATACTGGTTGAAATACTGAAATACAAAAGAATAAATACCTATAGTTGGAATAAAGCGAACAACATATTAAAAAGGGAAATTAATACATTACGCAAGGATACTTGTAATTTTTAATTTTACATTACTTGTCCTTAACAAAATATGTTATGAAATCAGTTCAAATCCTCTACAATAAGCCTGTATAATGCGGTATTACAAATCCACATTCAAACATAGGAACGACCAAGGATATTTCAAAAAAACAAATTCGGTATTGATAAGTTTCGCGAAATATGTGTGTTCAGATATTCGTATATACAAACATTCACTTAAAAATCTTATCAGTCACGTCGTTAATCGTTTGATAAGCGGTATTTATAGACATATGTTGGTGCACATAATGTAGTGCATCGATTTACATATCTCTAAAAAAAAATTCGTACACAACAAAGGAATTAAATGCAGAAAAAACCCAGTGTGTTAGTTTTAAATAAATCTAATGATGTGGCAAACGCGGTTTGCAAAACAATAGGAGGAATTTATAAAAACTAGTTAATATTTTGTTATCGATGTGTTGATTTGGTTATAAGTAATTATATACACAGATACCGTGAGTTTTTTATATAACTCGACAGTGTTGACATTTGCTATATTCAAAAAAATGTCGATGTATAATAATAATGTTAAGTAACACAATATACGGACTCGAAATTAAATATCAAAACACCCTGTTGCGCACAATAAACTATACTCTTTATGGAAGATGTAAAAGTATTTGTCTCAAATAAAATATAAATGCAACTCTTTTAAATAACAGAAGAGTTTACTGGTTTGAAATTTGGAATAACCAAATGTAGTGTTATATATACAGAGAGTCACAAAAGTATTCATCCACTGTTTGTATACCCTATGAATGTTGAATATCATATGTGAACGTAGGACTATGATAGAACATATTTACTTCGATATAACAACGTTAAAAAACCTTGAAAACCTCCAATAATAATATGAAAATTGTTATTTACAGCTACAAAAGAATTTGTTAAATATTTTAACATCGAGCTTCCTCTACTGTGAGCCATAAATTTAGAAAAAATTCAGTAAATCTTCGTCGTATTATGTATTTGTGAAAAATAAATGTTTGGTGCTTAACAACGCCACGCAAAGAAAAAAAAAACCCTTAGGCCAAATAGGCCACCCAACTTATCGAAAAAGTGTGTTTTGCAATGCAGATGGAAAACAAAATATCCTGAACTGTTGAGTTATAATAAAGCGACAGAAAAAAGTTGTTATCAATTTTAGTGAAATTAAAATGTATAATGGTCAATCTAGTACGTAGACTTTCGCGGTCGTGGTCCACGTGTCGCACTGAGACTGCAGTTTCAGTGCGACAGACAGTAGCGGTACCTGAGTCCTGAAGATGTTCCATACGAGTACCGAAACGTCGGCAGTTATACCAGTGACACGGGTATATATATCAGAATCAGTTCGTATGAATTCGTATATATATATATATATATAATGTCGTCGACGGAACTTGTACGGGGTACGTACGCTACTGTACGTCTGCCAAACCGACCATATCTAATAATGAGTGCAGTTTTATAGACGAAGTTTTTGAAATTTATTAGAATTTGATAACTTCTTGACGTCAATGTATCGGGGGATAACATAATCTATCTCCTTTATAGAATTATTTACATATTTTGCCATGAATATTACTTATAACTCTTTATTCATTTAAAATAGATACTTCTTTGAAAATATTTACAGAAAATGTACACTTTCTTTTATACTTTCAAATTTTATTTGCCTCCAAATTATCATTCATCCAAAGTTATGATAACGTATTTAAATTATGTAAAAAAAGTTAAGCCAAATTTAGAAAAATCTGCTAATTTCCATACGGTTTAAGTCTACAGTACCTGGCAATTGAATTAAAGTATATGAAGAAATTTATAAGTCGTTAAGTCCATTATAGTACTAGGAAAACCTCCCTATTATTGGTTGTGGGTCGGGCTCCTATTAGGGTCTAAACACAGATAATGAAATATGTGAAAGCACTACGCATAATATCCAATTTTAGTTGAAATTTGTACGTGGTCATGTTTTAATAATATATTGTGAATTTTATTATTAATTTAATATTGTTTTAAATTTTTAAGCTTTGTAATTTGTAATCGGAATGGGAAAAATCAAAAATATTAGTAAAAATAGTAATGTACTTGATTGCAGTAATGTATTTATTGTCGATCCACATTAATTCGAGACGATATTCCATCAATATCGAGCGGTCACAGTAGAGTCTCCATTCTTAAAAAGAGATATGATAAGTCTAATTTTTAACCTTTCAGGAAAAGTGTGCGTCGTCAATGTTAAATGCCATTGCCATAGTGTTCGGAAAACCATCAAGAGACGTTCTACTAACTATAAAAACAGCATTCGAAAGCAGACAAGAGAGCTTCTACATAAATTAAAAGCGCATAATATAGATACCTGAGCGCATTATGCGATCACGATTGTACGCTGCCGGAATCAAATATCGTAGACCAGTCAAGGAGCCTAGGTTGACACCAAAAATAAAAAAATACATATTGGGCAAAAATGCACAGAAATTTTACGATCGAAGATTGGAAAAAGGTAACCGAATATAAATTTTGTCATTAAAAAATCATTTCGTGACAATATAAATTTTTATAATAAATTTAATTTACATACGCTCTTCGCGACGGGTGATCTGCGATGAATTCCGAGTTAAAGTTACGACGGAGAATGTTAACTTCGTTAGACAACGACCCAAAGAACATTATAGTGATGAAGCTGTTCAGGAAAAAGTTAAACATTCACCACCAGTCACGATTCGGGCATGCATAACCGCTCCTCTGTATTTGGTAAAAAGCACTATGAATTACAATACGAAAAGATTATTGGAAATATATTTTATCTTTCCTAAACTCATTAGATGAAGAAGAAGAACCATGCACCTTCGTGGAGGCTGGAGCAAAGTGTTATACATCGAAATCTATTAAAAAAATGTATTTCAAGAGCATAGCACTTCCCTGTGGCTCTGGTCGGGGAACTCATCAGATCGAAAATGTACGGAGTATGTTGAAGAAGTTACATATTCATCCACGAACCCAACAATAGATGTTCTAAAAGATAATATTCACAGACATGCGCAAGTGAATGCAAAAATGCAAGTGGTAAAAACTTGTATTTCTAATATGCCAGATAGAATTAGTGCAGTCAATAAAGCCAGAGAAGGATTGAAATATTAATGCAATATCTTTTACAAAGTATGAATAAATATTTTGTATTAGCAATGCATTTGTTTTTGTCTTTTTTTCTGATAAATTTCAAAAAATACCCAATCAGTAGGTGGTTCTAATTCAATTGCCAGGTCGCGTATTGAACAGCTATCAATATGCGACAATAGAGTATGTACTTAGGTACTAAAAGAACGATTAATAAATAACTTAGTAATGGAATAAATAATTATTTATGTAAATAAGATTTTAAATTAAAATAGCTACAATAAAAGTTGTAAATAATTGCAAAACAGCTATTAAAATAATATAGTTTTTTCGACTATATAAAAACTAAAATAGAGGAATAAATATAATCATGACTATGGGACCGAATAGAAATAAATACAAATGAATATTACGTTTCAACTTTTATTAGTATTTCTTCCTGTAAATTATATGAAGATGAATATACAAAGGGTACTAGGAAAGTTTTGCAATATGACGCAACAATGAATCGTAGGAAGCTGCTTGTTGCTGCATGTTGAGACACGTTCAAACGTGCATAGAAGCCGCCGCGCCATTTGGATGGACCTAGTTATTCATTAGCAGTGAGAGTGTAAAGTGCTTGCGATGGCATCGTGGTCACGAAATGAGATAAGGGCAGTTTTGCGTTATAATCTCGTGCATGGTTTAAACATAGACCAGTGCTTCGAAGAAATGACTCTTGTACTAGGTGATATTTGTCCACATCGCACAACGTTATTCAGGTGGTATAGAGAATTCCAAAGGGGAAATTTAACTGTGGAGGATGCTGAGAAGCCGGGAAGGCCACGAACGTCAGTTACGGAGGAAAACGTTACTATTGTGAGGAAAAAGCTTCGCGGGGCCAGGCGAGTAACCTCCCAACAGATAGAGTGTACTTCAGGCTTAAATGCACCAGCAATTCGTTCGATTCTGCATGATCGTTTGCACGTGAAGAAACTTTGTTCTCTCTGGGTGCCGCATCGACTGATTGAAGAGCGGATGACACGACGTATGACTTCTTGCCGGGAGATGCTAAAAAGTTTAATAAGGGACAATCTCGGTATGTGAACAACATCGTGACAGGTGACGAGACTTGGCTGTACTATTACGATGTGCCGACCAAAGCTCAAAACAAAGTTTGGGTCAAGTGGAATTGTAGAACGCGTTGTTTTGGACACACAGAAGACAGTCACAGCTAAGTGGTATACTGAACAGTGCCTGCCTAAAGTCATTGGATCTATGAAGAACTTGCAGTCGAAGTCAAGAATGGACACCTGGTTCCGCTATCACGATAGCCTGCACCGAATATTTGACCACGACAGGATTGAATCTTCTGGAGCACCATTCCTAAAGTCCAGATCTTGCTTCTTGCGACTTTGTACTGTTCCCGCATGTGAAAATGAAGCTAAAACGAAGGCGGTTCTCCAGTGATGAGGACCTTCTGCGAGCTTGGGACAACGAGTGTGCTTTACTCCCTAGTGAAACTTGGCAGAACTGGTTTAAAGATTAGTTTCGGAGGATGGAGAGGTGTATTGAGTGTAGAGGAAATTACTTTGAAAAAATTAAATAAACAAAGCTGTTTTGCAAAACTTTCCTAGTACCCTTTGTATCTCAGATAACACGGGTAAAATATTTCATGTCAAGGTTGATCAGGAGTAGAGATTAATCAAGACAAATGGTATATAAACGAAAAAATTTAATGAATAAAATTACAGGATAATTCTACAGTCGTAAAATAATGAAATAAATTTATTAATCGGTTCGTTAAGTACATAATTTTAATTTTCATAAAGAATTATTACACCTACATTTAATAATTAAAGCGACTTAATTACATATTCAAAATTACGAGTATGTTGCGGAGTACATCTACAGACAGTTTAGATAAAAAGTAACTGATTCCCCTTCTAAAGAACCTTTCAATAACTTTAAAAAGATTTATACAATTAAATTTTATCTTTTACTTATTTTGCACTAAAATAGAGATTGTTCAAGCTACATTTTGCAGTAAAAAACTTTTTAAAAATAAAATTGTTTTTTCCGATATTTTACTGCATAAAAGAAGAAGAAACAAAGTCTTAGTGTTTTCTAAAATTCGTACTAATATATCGACAACACAATTTTTTTAACGTCTGTTGTTTTGTGACCCGATGGCCATATTGTTTTACTTTCTAACTCTATCTTTACAAGGTCCGTAATCGTATTTTTCACGCGGTAAATTATACTGCATTTATTTTTTGGTTGGTGTAACTTCCAATGTGGAATATATTTGCTTCAAATCTGATTGAAAGTTCTCATTATCTACTACATGTTGAGGAATATTGCACACATTGATAACACATTGATAACTTGTGTCGCATCAGCGATATACTCCATACGAAGAGTGAAACTAGTGGCTACACCCGAGGCGGCTAAGACTGTGTACTATGTATGTACCATGTATGGCCTATTGATGTGGGGCGCGTCTGGCGCGGCTGAGGCGGTTTTCAGGATGCAAAAGAGTACAATCAGATCCCTTAGTGGTGTATCTAATACCACAAGTTGTGTAAATCTATTCAAAAAACACAAAATACTGACCCTCCCATCCTTGCATATACTTGCTTGCCTGGAGTTTGTTCGTAAGTTGCCAGATAAGTTCTGCAAAAATGGTGATTTTCACGAATATGAAACACGAGACCAGAATAGTTTGGTCATACCGTATCATCGCATTGGGAAAAGTCAGCTAAGTTCAAATTACATGGCCGTGAAGATATACAATGCTTTGCCTTATAGGTTTAGGAGCCTACCATGGATTAGTGTCAAAAGATTAATAAAAACAGTGCTGGTGAAGAACTGTTTCTATTCAGTAAATGACTTTCTGAAATATAAATTTTGACATTGCCATTTTTGTGTTTTTATGTTTTCATTGTTACTCTGGTGTTTTGTATAAATCTTGCGGGTTTTAACGTGTTTGGTGGTGTATTAATTGTGAGCCACAAAGGTTTTCTTTTTTGTGTTTTTATTTATTTATATTATGTAATGACGTGTGTATGTACACATACATCAATAAATTATTATTAATTAACAAAGAAATAAAATCAAATACAAATTTAGAATATAGCATTTCACATTTTGCATTTAACACGTGGCGTTTGTGTCTTTTATAACCCATAACATCATACGGTAAGGTACTAATGTTGCAAATAATACATTTAATTACAGTTCCTGCATATTACAACGTTGAAAAACCATTTAGAAATCTATTTACACCCGTCGCAGTTAATAACCCACCTTTTCGAGGCATGTTCGCGCCACTGACATGCTGCCAAACATGGGTGACGTCAGTGCGCATTCGTCCACCAATTTCTATCGCTGATTACCCGAAGGTTTGTTCAACCCCCATTGATTTCTGTCGCTGAATACCCAGGGGATTGTTTAACCTCCCAACACTCAATCATACTTCTCTCAGCCTTCCCCTTACAGTTAAAGCAGAAACTCTGACATTTCTGACTGCTTCAAGCTGGTTACTAAGTTCTGTGCATGTTACTAGCCCAAAAAGCGATCATCTCTAGTACTTGTGAGCCGTTTTGCACCTGGACTACGTTTTCTCGAACGCGACCCGATTTCGGTGATGTTTCTAACCATTCGACTATTTGTCGCATGATTAACGCTCACAATATTAACCACACAACGCATTATACGCCCTTCTAACAATCTTGAAGATCTTGCACAATCATAATTGGTTAAATGATGTGGTCAGTTCATGATTTTGAAGTTGAACTTTATCAACTTAAATTCTATACACGCAAAAAAATGAACAAACTCGTAATTAAAACTTAAATTATGCTTGAACTGTAACTTAAATGATCCAGGAAAAACTATTTAATAACACTTAATATTAATTTTCGGTTGTTCACATTAGAAATGTCAAAATTACTTTGTTGTGAGGTATAGCTACCATATTATGTTCAGATGAAATCAAAAAGTTTAGGAAAATATAGAAATTATTGCAAATATATCAGAAACATTGAGTGATGCGTTAATTTTGAACATGAATTTGTCAATTTTGAATTTGAAAATCAAGTTTGTCAATATAGAATTACAGTATTGTTCCCAGCTTAAGAAAAAAGTCAGTGGTTTGTAGTTTCGTCGAATAAAAGACAATTCAAAGATTTAGAAACTTCCAAATTGGGAATTGTTTAAGTTTAAAATAGAATAAAACCGGGAAAGATGTATTTATTGTATGAACTTGTGAGTACATTTGTTTATCGTCTTCTTCACATTTTTCCAAAATTGAACTGCTAAATGATAAACTAGTTGTATTATAGCCTATACCACGAACAGATAGACTAATAAAAATGGGAAATTAGCACACGATCGTTTTCTGATTGGTTAAACACATATAAACATTGCTAAGTTGAAGCCTTGTTTACACGCCAGCGCTACTTGTGTTTTAGCTGAGTTTGTCTTGTCTGTACTTTGTAAATGTCTAAGATATAAAAATATTGGAGAAAAGTAAAGTAAAATATCTAAATTTTTGGTAGAAGGAAGTCCATTTCTTGTAGTTTGAGAGAACGTGCATTTGTTATGTATAATCGTAAGGCTGGCGGATCCACCATTAAGAAAACAGAAGGGAAGCCATTTAAACTTGACTAAAAAGCAGTCGATATTAAATATATTCAAAATATACAAACTACAATACCATAGTTGCATTCAAACACAAGCTGTTGAGTAGACTGTCGACACAGCTGGTAACATTGTTATAAAATTAAAATAAATGCTTATATTTATTTAAAAATGTTTATTTTTACAGAAATATCAAGAGCTAGTGTATATATTATCCTTCAAGAGCCCACTAAACAAGAATTTCAAGCGCCAAAATCTCGTAAAAGAAAGAGAGCTATATTAGATCGTGCAGACGATAACACGAAAGCATTAACATGGCGTACAGTTTATTCTTTTTTTTTTAAATTAGATTCTACATTGTACAAAATTTTGACAGTAGCAATAGCAATGATGATATACCGAAGTTTTCAAGGCAGACGTTATATAGGTTATTAAAAGAAATATCCGTAAGATAGTTAATTCAATCCTGTGCGCAATTTGTGCCTACCTTTACTTTTAGATATGAGAAGAGAGCTAGGAATAAATACTTAAAGGAGAAAGATGAAATAATATTATGGAGAAGACAATATTTGTCTAGACTAAAGCAATTTGGAACGGAAAGTAAAAAAAAAATTATTTTTTCAATGAAACATGGATAAATGAAGACCATACAACATCAAAAGTTTCGATCGATGAAAGCATTAAATATGCAGGGCAAGCTTTTAACGAGGATGTGTAAACAAATTTGAAAAATCCTAGTAGAAAAGGAAGACGGTTGTTATTATTAAATATTGGTTGTGAGAATGGTATTCTTGAGAATGGCCTACTCCTATTTCCATAAAATAAAATAGGTGATTGCCATGAGAAGACGAATGCATAATTGTTTGAAAATTGGTTTTGAAAAATTTAACTTGACCTGGAAATTAATTCTGTCAGTTATGGACAATGCTTCCTACCATTTTAGAAAATTAGAAAAAATACCAAATTCATCAACGAAGAAATGCGATGTTCAAGAATGGCTGGTTAAAAATAATATTAGATTTGAATCTAAGATGTTCAAAGTGGAATTGTTGGATTTAGTAAAACAACATAAATTAAAATATGACAAGTACATAGCAGATAAGCTTGCTAAATCCAAAAACAAAACAGTTTTGAGACTTCCTCCATACCGCTGCGAGTTCAATCATATAGAGCCAATTTTGGCCCAAGTAGAAAGAGAAGTAGCTGTAAATAATACCACATTTAAATTGAAAGATGTCCAAAATTTACTTCGTGCTGCCACTCATAAGGTTACTAAGCAAAAATTGTATAAATACGATTGACCATGTCAAAGGTATTTAAACAAAAATGTTGGATATGGACGAAATAAGAGAAAATTTAGAAGAATTTGTCATAAATGTAGAAGGCTTTAGTACCACTGGTGATTCTTCAAATGTACAGAAATTTATTTGATAATTATTTAGTATTTTACATTATGATTGTGTAGTGCTTATTGAACTAATATATATATATATATATATATATATATATATATATATATATGTATATATATATATATATATATTTATATATATATATAAGTAAATTTAGTTTTGGAATGAAAATTATAGATGTACACGTATTTATTTCGAAATAAAAGATATTACAATGGTTTTAAATTTCAGAAATATAATTTAACTAAAAATAAAACAATTATACACGTCATGTGCTCTAAAATACCATAAAGTCTTCACTACAGTTCCTTCCATTTATTGTAATATTACAATTACATTTACTTTTAAAGCTTAGAATTTAATTGAAATAAAGAAACATACAAGATATGTGCTCTCACAAATAAATTCGTCGCTACGATAGGCTTAAATCTTTTTTAAATTTAAAAGAATTAATTTAATAATTTGTTTTATACATGGAATTGAAAAAAAGATAATTTAATGTACACTTTATTAACAAGATTAATTCAAAATAATTTGTATTAATTTTCAACATTTAAAATAAAATAAACCAGTTAAACTTCCATTATTATTGTTACTATAACAACCTCTTTTGAGGTTAATTTTGATTTTGAATAGAAATAAATAAATAATTCAATAATTGCGTATGTGTAAATCAGACTTTCGAAGATGATATTTTATAATGTAAAAATATTCAGGTGATTTGGTAGTGATTAGTCCATCTGTTCGTGGTACAGAGTATAGTTATTGAAATGTCTAAAAGATGAACGTTTTTTGGTATTTAAGAAGTTAGTTTTTAAAATGTGGAAAAACATTAACACTTTTTGATGTTTGTACTTTGTAATTTTTAGTTTATTTTGAAATGTTTTTCAAAGTATGTTTGTTTTTATATAAAACACAATTATGTCCATACGTATATACGTTTTATAACCTCAAAAAAAAAAAGAATTATGGAATTAATTTTGTTTATTCAAGGTTTAAAAGTATGTATTCATTTCAATTATATTTTTTGTATGATTTTACACATTTTTTTTTCCTTATTAAGTCTACGTTTGTGCAAATGTTTATGAATACATTTAATTAATATTAAAGAAAAATCGAATAGTTACCGTTTTCTTACTGCTTATTTCATTTATCGACTTACTTGTGATTATATGGTAATCAGATTCGGTAAAAAAGCATGACGGAGTCTCTCTCAGCCCAAGTCAGAAAAGGAAAGACAAACGAACAACATCCTAGGCCGGCCGTGATCTTCGCGAACGTGTTTCATTACTTCACGAGTATAAAGCCGGTCGCGGGAATCACAGAGAATAACCAGAACAGACACACACACACACACAAAAAACAATAACAACGAGATTATTATTGCGACCACGAATGGCTTGAATTGTAATTGCCGTTGTGTACAAATGACCGCAATCGCATAGAAGAATCTCTAACACAGTCGCTTCGGTCGCACGGAATCGACGTCACGTAAAAATATCCAGAAAATCGGTGAAAACAATCGTTTAGGACTTGCACACGCATCAAACAAACACAGCACACTTTAATCCGGTACGTTTTATCCAAGAATTTTCCTATATTTTTATCACTTTAAGTCTTAATTCTTTTTTGGTTTTTAAACGTTGGTAAAATGTTTGAAGTGGCAATAAATAAGGCACAATATCAGACCCACTTTTTTTGGTTATCGGTTACCCTTTTTTTTTCGTCGCCCCGTATTTAGGGCAAAGGGCCTATTCGCTCGAGTATATGCAAGCAACTGTTCGGGTAGGTCAGTTACTGCATATGCGCGAGTTATTTCTGATCACGTTCGCTTGGAGGCGGCACAATCGCCATCGTGGTCGTCGATCGCTAAGTAAAGCCGGCGAGCACATGCATGTCTACGTAAAGTGCATGTGTGTATGTGCGGAGTAACTACATCGAATGCAACTGAACGATATACACCGATAAGGCAAATATTTGTTTTATCGTCATGGGGGTCCGATATTCGCCAAGTTATGGGTTCGTTTCTTGTCTGGAACGAGTCCCGGCAACGAGCTTTAATTTCACCTAACGCTGGAAATTCGATGAGGGCGATATTAAACCGGCATTCGTTATCCAATCACGTTTATGAAATTTTCACATATGTGTTTGCATGTATGTACGTATGAATGTATGTACACTCTGCGGCAATAAATTGTCCTCACCATTAATGTTCTAAAATTAGTAATAAAGAAGTCGAATTTAATTCTTTTTGTGCCTAGATGTAGAGGAATTTTTAATGACTAACGCTAGTAAGTACCAAAATTTTACTGTTCAAAAAGGGCCTAGACATATGAGGAACTTTCAATAATTACTAATGCTAGAGACTATCAAAACTTTGCTATACCACAAGAACCTAGACATTTTTACCGGTTGTACCGGAAAGTCATTACCGGTTTTTCTAACAGATGTCGCTATACTTAAGTATGCTGGTAAAAACTTACGGTGAGCATGCATCAATCATAAAGACATGTAAGGCGTAGTTTCGAAAATTTAAAAGTGGTGATTTCGATGTGAAAGGCAAAGAACGTTCTGGTAGACCGAAAAAGTTTGAAGATGCGAAACTGCTTTTGATGAAGACCCAACCCAAACTCAAAAACAGTTGACAGAAGCGTTAAATGTGGTCCAAGAAATGATTAGCAACTGATTACGAGCAATAGGAAAAATCCAAAAGTTTGGTAATGGATGCCACATCAACTGAATGACAGGCAAATGGAAAATCGAAAAATCGTCGGTGAAATGCTTTATCAAAGTATGATCGGAAGTCATTTCTGCATCGAATAGTAACGGATGATGACAAATAAATTTATTTCAAAAACCCGAAGCACAAAAAATCATCGTTATAACCTGGCGAAGCCGGCCGATCGACTTCAAGGCCAAATCGTTTTAGTCGCAAGACAATGTTCCGAGTTTTGTGGTACCAAAGTGACGTGGTGTATTACGAACTGTTGAAACTTGGTGAAACAGTTAATACTGATCGTTACCGACAACAAAGTATCAATTTAAACCATGCATTGATAGAAAGACGTCCAGAATGGGCGCGAAGACACGGTAAGGTGACTTTAGAGCAGGATAACGCGCCGTCTGAAACAGCCAAATCGGTCAAGAAAGCGTTTAAAGTACTTGGATGGGACATAATATCGCACCCACCGTACTCTCCAGACCTTGTCCCGCCCGACTATCGCCTTTTCGCATCAATGGGACACGCCTTGCAGAGCAGAACTTCGCCAATTTCGAAGAAGTTAGAAAATGGCTCGATGAATAGCTTTGCTCAAACGACAAACATTTTTTTTGGGATTGCATCCATAAATTGCCTGAAAGATGGGCAAGATGTGTTGAATCAAATGACCAATACTTTAAATAAATAAATTTGACTTTCAGGTACACCTGGTATATAAAAATAATAATAAAATTTCATTATTTTGTTTATTTTTTAAAGAAGCAACATGATGATTGTTGTATTTAAAAATGATAGAGGCGGCTAAACAAATAAAAACTAATGCGAAATATTTAAACAAACTCTATAAGTTCAGTCTGTTTAAAATTTGTGACGTATAAGGTGTCACTTAAAATAGTTGTGGAGACAGACATCTTTGTGGATGGTGAATTAATAATAAAAATATAGAATTATATGGAAAATTCGTAATATTTGAAAAAAATTCATTTAAAATGAAATACGATTTTTGTTTATTTATTAAGTCTTTATTTCTATGGTAGACAGTGCAGTTGTAACACATCTAGCTAAGTTACTGATTTTACGATGCGATTTCAAAATGTTATAAATGTATGTAATATGATGAATCTAAAAGATCTAAAATTCCAACAAAGATTATAGTGCAGCTGACTAGTAGATGTGTAGTAGGATAGATCGAATGTTCTAGAATGAATCAGATATAAATGCGAATCTCATGGTGAGACTTCTCCTTGGGTTACTGAATTTAAGGTGGTTAAACAAGCGTACAGGGTACACCACATTCTGGCTGATCAAAAACAGCTGCTGCACTAAGAAACAACTGAAAAAGTTCATAAAATCGCGATGAATAACCACCAAGTTGAGAAGGATAACAGAGAAAATAATTATTTCATACGACTGCGTATTATATTTTATTAATTGTATTTTACATTTCAACATATGGACATGAGAGCTTATTGCATATTGGTGACGTTTCCACTGATAATCTAAAAAAGAATGAGAAAGACGGCGTCATTATGGCGTCTTTCTCTGAAATTTTTGGCGAAGTTTTGTATCTGTAGGTGCATACATCATAGATGAAAAGTGCATACATCCCTACACTTTGGGGACCAAATGGTAATCAAAGCAGTGGACAATCCGGATCATAGCAATACATTCAAGTTTCAAATTTGTTTGAATCCAGGTTAAAAGTAATGACGTCTTCTTTTAGACAGGTTTCACTATATTGAGCCAAATTACAAGAGCTAGTGATTGCCAAAAAGTAGAGTGCATAGGAGATTCCATTTTGGAAAAAAAGAAATGAAGGCGACTGTCCTAAAATAGATTAAAAAAAGAAGTACTGCAGACAAGAAACAATCACCATAAAAGGCGAGAAAAAACAAGTTTGCCTACATAGAATGAATAAGAGTTAAAAAAATTGGTAGATGCTGAAAATGTTGATAAGAGGTGACCATGAAGGCTCTGAAAAAACTGGAACATGAGAATAGAGGAACTAAGAAATAATAGGAGAAAGACATTGGATGAGATGAAAACGTTTACTAAACAAGAAGTGTAAGAAATGGAGAACTTAGCATTCTCAAAGGTTTAAGGAGCCTTTAAAGAAGATTTGGTGCTATCAAAGGTAGAATAAATCAAACATAAACTTTAGATTAACTTTTTCTTCCAAGAGAGTGAAAGAACTTTCAACATACACTTCGAGAATGTTAAAGAGTTGCCGGATTGTTAAATTAGTGTGATGGCTTTGGATAACTTGAGTTATATGACAGGCATTTCTAAGTAGAATGTAATATGTTTATTTAAAAGAAATATGTATTCTTCCCTTCCACGAAGGAGCCTATATTTTTCATTTTATACACGTTAATAATGAGGAAATTACAGAATAATTAATGCAGACCACTTTTCGCGCGGTTTCTGAGAAATCGGTTTTTCGTTAAACATTTTTTCACAATTCAATGATGCATACATATGTCTGACATTTTAGTGCTTTCTAAAATCCCATACATGCACTCATAAAGCCGGGGATAACTATTTATTTAAAAAATTTAAAACACCAAGTCGTATTTTTATATTTAAAATTCATTCTTTCTTACAATAAGCTGTCAAAATAAATACGAAAATAATATAGAACAGGGAATGATATATACAAGACTACTTACATTTAAACATACACTCCGCGCAACATGAATAGGACCAACTGCATATATGACATTTGTAGTTGGTATAAACATGGTAGCGCGCTGGAATTGTTATTTTCGAAAATAAGAGGGTTGATAAAAAGATGTATGTAGGTACCAAATATAATTTTTGTAAAAGTCAGTGCAAATGTACGTTACTAATGACAATAAGTAGAGTAATTAAACGCCACTTGAATACGACCAATCTACAAAATAAAAGATTCGTTTGCAATAACAAAATACTTTATTGTTCAATAATGAGTACTTTTGCCATTATTTCTTATAACCTCAAATAGTCGGGATGGAATGGAATTATACAGGGTTCTCAAGTAGTCAACGGGAAGTTCCGCCCAACTTCGTTTCAGCGCCTGCTCTAGTTCGTCAGCGCAACTGAATTGGGTAGCATTGGAGTACAATTTACGCGACAACCATCCCCAAACATTTTCTGTGATGTTCAGGTCGGGGGAGAGCGATGGCCAATCGAGAACCTCCATGCCTTGTTCTTGAAACCAGCGTCGAACAATGCGCGCGGTGTGAATACTGGCATTATCCTGTTGGAAAATAAATGGCCCACCTGCCATAATGTTGGAAAATTTGTCTTTCACCTGTTGCAGCAGCTGGACGTACTTTTCCGAATTCTGTCTGCCCTTCACTATTACTAAATCAACAGGTCCGTTATAGGAAACAGCTCCCCATACCATGACTGAACCAACATCGGCTCGCCTTCGTGACTGAATCACTTCATCTTTACGTAAATCGTGGAAATAATAAGAAAACCCATCCGGGCCATCTAAACTAAACTTCTTCTCGTCACTGAAAATAACAGTTTGCCATTCTCTTGTCCACCCCATTTTTGCTTGAGCAAATTGAAGACGTGCAGTGCGCTGAAATTCCCTTAAAGGAGGCCGTCGTTTAATTTTCAAAAGTTTTAAATGCGGACAGGTCTTCAGTAACTTGTGTACAGTTCTTACCGATGCATTCGTTCCAACTTTATTCGCGATTTGTCTTGCCGTTAATGCCGAATTCGATGCTTCGCGTAATATGGCTCGACGTTCTCTCTTAGTTGTAACGGATGTTGTTCGCCCTTTAAAACGTTTTCCATAATTCTCGGGATCCCTAATAAAATTGTTCACAACCTGGTGTGATCGACTTATTTTCTTTGCAGTAGCCCTTGAGGAATACCCTTCTTGATGGAACGCTTTAATTTTTCCAATTTCTTCTATACTTAAGCACTTCTGTCGTCCCATCGTTGCACAATACCATTAATTACAGATGTTTGTTTATCCGGATACACGTTGTAACTCGACACTCATCCGGTAGCTTACTATTAAATACTGGTCGTATCCAACCGACGCGGTGCATTTTATATGTATGTGGTACTTACTTCACCCAATGCATAACGTTAGGCACTATTGCGCAATAATGCGTATTATTTGCCATATCATACCATTACAAACTTGCATTGTATTTTTAGTAAATGAATTGTTTTTCAAACCACCGAAAGCTTGCAACAAGTCGGGTGGTCCTATTCATGTTGCGCGGAGTGTATATGATGTCATAGACCAATAATGTACTGAAAATTCCAAGAAACGATTATCACTTGTTTTCGAAACAAAATATTGAAAAATTATCACGTTTGAGAAGCTAAATTATTACAATTTTTTTAATTCAATTTCTCAGAAACTTCACAAGTTAAAATGTTACTAATGTGAGTTCGAAAACTTCCACAGTTGTTATCCATAGTCTCTCCAATATTTTAATTCACTCTGAATTTGATCTCACAGTATTGCTTTGGCATTTGAACAACGACAACACTATTGAGACAAGGTTATTGTACTACAGATGGACTGTGTAGAACTAAATAAAATAATCGTATAAGTTTAATAGTTTTTGTAGTGGTAATCCCAGTCCGTATTGAAAATCCCTCATATTAACAAAATTTATCTCGTGTTGAGTCATAAAATTTAATTATTTTTTCCAGTAAATTTAGATGAGCGTAAACTTCTTGTTTTTCTTCTTCATTTGTTCTTTTTGTCCTCAATTGGACGCTGGACAAATTGTTAAAAACTGTTCCATTCGTTTTCTATTCAACTTATTTAACAATTGAATTTATGCACCGGAATTGCTTGCGTGGATCAACTTTGTTGTGCCTCGATTGGACGCTGGAGAATTTGTTAAAAACTGTTCAATTCGTTTTCTATTCAATTTATTTAACAATTGAATTTATGCAACGGAATTGCTTGCGTGGATCAACTTTATTGTGTGTCGATTGTATTTCAGAATATAACTTGTCAACAAGAACTAATATTAGCTGAACCCACTGATTTACAGTATATCAGTATTAGATAATTAAATTAACCCTAATACATTTTAAATATACATTTTTGTACTCATCGGGATAGATAAATGTACATATGTATTTCTTAAATTCACAATACAATATACATATATTTATTTAGTTCATTCATTACCGTTCGGAATCGCTAATATACTACCTAACCTATAATCTACATCTGCGCCCGCTAAATTCTAGGAAGGTGAAGGGGTAACATAATGAGTTTGTACAAGTAAAATTTATTCAGGATTATTAGAACCCTGGAAGGCTGCGTTTATAACAACGCATTTATCGTTTTTAGTTTTTATACTTTATATTTTTATGACGAACTTATGCGCGATAGACAAGACGAAAGATATTAGATACAAACAATGAAAAAATCACAATAGAATCTTTATTAGCGACAAGTTTGTATTCTCAACAGTGTTCAACAGTGGCAAGAATTGCAGAGAAAACTTGCTCTCAACATCAAGCGGCCGACAGTATTGTCACAACACGGAAAACCACCGAAAGTAAGGGTAAAAAAATAAAATAGGTAAGCTTTCATTAGAGAGTTGTCACATCTCTGCAATTCTTTAATGTAAAAGTACCAGAGTGGACCCTGCAAACTCAACTATACGCTGCTGGATGAAAATATCTTCGTTCTGCAAAAAATCGCCTTTAACAGAAACAATGAAGAAAAAGCCTCTGTATTAACATTTCACCACAAAGAATGGGGAAAAGTCTTTATATAAAATTATGTCGCAAACATTTTAAAAATAGTTTTTTATATTATGTGTTAGTTGCTGTTGTCAATTGCTTAATCACAGATTATATTCAGTGATGAAACGACTGCTGTTACAAAAATATCAGATTTGGGAGACGAACACCTTCGGAACGTCATAGAAAGGAATATGTAACGCAAAATATTAAACATCTCTTCTCTGTGGTATGATCATGGATTACTGGGGCTGGAATAGGACTTCTGTACTTTATCGAATGGACAATGAAGCAGTATCAATACAAAAATGCAATAGAAACTATTCTGGTGCTCTTTATTACTTCTCTAGATGCAGAGTAAGATTCTTCCATGTTTATGCAAGGGGCTCCGTGCCATACAGTGTAATCTGTCCAGAAGTTTTTCATGATTTCAGTTATGGTTTGGAAATTCACCGTACTTTAATTCAGTCGAGAATGATTGCAATGCTCGCAAATCTATTCTATCTATTGTTTACTTGTATCCAAATCTCAACTTAATGTTTTAAGAGAAAATAGCGAGTAACTCAAGAAAGAAAACAGAAAGTTGAAAGATCAAATATTGAAACAAAAATATGAGCTAATTATCAGTTATTTTATGTCCTATAATTAGATTTTGTGGGTAAATAAACCACTATTATTATTAAAACGAAGATAAGTGAGATCGAAGCAATGGTGGTAACCTATCAAAAGGCAAAGTACAAGGTGCCATCCTAAAGTTATACAAATATCGGTTCCGGGATGGAGTTTCACCTTGACGAAGTGAGGTTTTTAATAGGTGCGAACCCCACCACGGGGCATCTTGGTCTCTTCCCTGACGGTGTGTTCAGACACTTTTCGCATTCAAAAAAAGGAAATTACTATTATAAAATGTATATAGAGTTTATACAAAAGCATTATATTATCAGTACATTAAGCATGAAGTGGCAACCTGTTTCAGTTCATTCAATATTAATTTGTTTTATTTAATAACTTAGGCAGGCCCTTGTCTCGGAAACAGAACCATAAATCAATCTCTAAACTAGAAAAAGTTGTCCATGTCTCTTTTGAAGGTTCGCCACTATCCCGAGAGCATAACTTTTTTGTGAACGTGCGTTATGCCTTACTTTCTTCACCTTGGCTTCCGGACTGGAGCTACGCCTTTGATAATACTGGCACCAACGTTTCGTAACCGCATCTTTTAAGGTTTAAAAGTCGCGCTGAAACAGTTTCAGTGCGGCGTACAGGGCTTAACATTTGGGCTGGAACAGTTCAACATTTCGTCACCACTTGTATGAGATATCTTTCAGGCATTAACAGTTGCGCTGAAACAGTTTCGGTCTGGCGTTAAGCCCTGAAGATATCTCATACAAGTGGTAACGAAACGTTGGCACCAGTATTTTCAAAGACGCGGTTCTAGCCCGGATGTCAAGATGATGATAGTATAGACAACGATCGCGGAAATCAACGAACCAGATTGCGATGTGCTGTTTTGTTTGTGAAAGTTGAAGAGTCTGACGACAATGTTTTGACTTTCCGTTTTTCGACTGACAAGTAAGAATTACAGAAACTATCGATACAGATTACTTTGATATTTTTAATATATAAATGTACTTAAAAATTTAACCAAAGCAATTTATTTCGCTATTATTTCGTTGGTAACCTAATAGTATGCGTTAAATTAAGACAGGTCGATTCTAAATCGTGGTCCTCCTTTCACGTGATCTTTTACTTGTAATTCAATTAGTATTTAGTCTCCTTTCTTCACGTACCTTGCTTCCCCTGTTCTCTTTGTTTTTAGCACTAGGCGTGTCTTTTTTCTTTTCCTTACATTAGTAAAAGTAAATTTGCATGAAATAATGAGAAACAAAATCAGATACACTTCGAATTGTATTTTTCTTTTATTAAAAAAGTACAGAATCAATTTATATTACAGTACACTTTTATTGTTGAGTGTATACACAATAAGTTTTGCTTTGTCATTGTAGTTAACTGGTGCATTTGATGTAGAACACGTATGTACGTATAGATGGTATACATATAGTTATGGTGGCGAAGGACCTCTATTATAGAAAACCGTTAGAAGTTAATTATACACTATTATCTTTACTTAATAGCAAATAATAACTTGCATTTATAGAGTTCGCAAGATTCATACAATTAGACAATGACATGTTACTTGCTAAAGCTGTATACGGAGTATTTCTAGCCTTGATGGAGTACTTTTAATAGATGGTGATACGTAACATGAAAAAATCTACCATCACATTTCCCAATGTCTTCGGCAGACTATTAATTATTATTACATCCGCGCCCGTGGTACGTCTTAAGATATTTGTTTGTCGGCATTCGCTTAAACGGGTAAGGGAAATCATCAAAAACCTTGACGGACAGCCGGCCATTGCAATCGAACCTGCAACCTCTGGCATCAGTTGAGCTATTAGCCGGTCACTAAATTTCTATACGGAATAATTTTAGCCCTGATGGATTAATTTTAATAGATGGTGACGTGTAATTTGAAAGAATTCCAATATTTTGTGAGTGAAAAAGAAACAATATCTGAAGGGGAGAAAAGGATCAAATCGTTAAATAGAAATGGAAATTATATCCAAAAAGGAAGACAGGACATTCGGAAAATACAATCAAGGGCTTGAGAACTACGAAGATGAAGTGAGATTCGACTACTAACGCCATCTACTAGAAAACGAACTAATTTCATGGGAGACTGTGGTTAACTAAATTAATGGAAAAAAGGCAAAGAGAATACTACTACAACAATGTTTGTACTCTGTATACGTATGTCGATAACTAAGTTGTCATCATCAGCAGATAATTAACCACAATGTTGCAGCTGAATTCGCGTTAATATTTACACAGAAAAAACTCCGCACACTTACCCCGCCAGAACCAAAATACACACTGACGTTCACGAGACATCTGTGATGACTTGACAGATATTTTGTGAACGTGACGACAGCGTAGTTGTAAAATTACGTATACAGAGTACGAACATTGATGTGGTAAGGATTTTTGTCTTCTTTCTGATTCATTGGAAACTTTATATTTTGATTATTTCATCTTTTTGCGAGGACAGGCGAAATTTGACTAATTTCCGACATTCGTTTTGATTGATGCATTGTAAGTGTAAACAAAGTCTTTAAATAAATTCTAAAATGCGTGAACTAAATATATATTCTTTAAAACACAAACTATACTTGAGGTTTTAGTTGATATGCAATACGCTTTAGATGTTGGCCCTTTCAGAGTCACAATTCGGCGCTGCGTCGAACAATTTAAACGCGTATATGAGCGTCCAAGATGATGTACGTTCAGAACCATCAAAAACTATAACAACTCCGGAAATAATCAACGAAATTAATGATTGAATATCTGAAGAATTGATATTGGGCATGTTGAATTGTGGTCAAAATAACGTAAAAAATTTGAAACGCCAGGTGATAATTTTAAGCTACTTAATAATAACTAATCTGTGTCTCTTGCGAAATTAACGAAGTTTAGCTTCATCGCTATGTTTTTGAACCCAGACCGAAATTTTAACAGTGGATACACCATGGTAACCCTTCCCCAAAAGAAAGCCAAGATATTTCAATCGACGATAACATGCTTTGCCAAGATAGTTCTCGAGAAAGTAGATCAATGGAGATTCCAAGTACTTCATCCAACATATTCACCAGATCTTGTGGAGTTCTACTTATTCTCGAAACTCAAATTTCTCCTTACTAGAAAGATGAGAGAGAAGAATAATTGCGAAAATGGTATAATGGTACTTCAACATTATTGGACCCAGTGTATTGAAAGTGAAATGTAATATGTTGGAAAATAATAAAGAAGTCTTAATTTTGTAACTTGTTTGTTTCGTTTCTGCCCTTACTTTCTGTTGATGTCTAAGATAGAAGAACAATCCAAGAAATGATGAAATTGATGCTAGTTTTATGTACCACCACTCTGGTCTCACCAAACACAGAGCACTGTCTTACAAACAAAACGATTTGGCCTTGGAGTCGATGGGTCGGCTTGGCCAGGTGATAACCATGATTTTTTGCGCGTAGGGTTTTCGAAATAAATCCATTTTTCATCACATGTCACAATTCGATACAGGAATGACTTCCGATCATACCGTTGAAGCAGCATTTCACAGACGATTTTTCAATTTTCCATTTGCTTGTTATTCAATTGATGTGGACCCATTTCCCCATCTTTTGGAGTTTTCCCATTGCTCGTAATCGGTCGCTAATCATTTCTTGGGCAACATTTAACACTTCTGCCAATTGTTTTTGAGTTTGGGTTAGATCTTCATCCAATAATTTCTGCAGTTTCACATCTTCAAACTTTATCGGTGTACCGGATTGTTCTTTGTCTTGCACATCGAAATCACCACTTTTGAATTGTCGAAATAACGCCTCATTAGTTTTTATGGTTGGAGCATAATTATCGCAAGTTTTTACCAACAAACGATGACTTTCAGCGGCTTTTTTCTTTTGATTAAATAAAAAAGTATTGCGTGATGCAAATGCACTTTTTTAAGCGCGAAACTCGACATTTTCAAAGAAGTATAAATTTATGACAGTGTCACTTTCGCAAAATACAACATGTATGGTTTTGAAGCTTGATGTAAGTGGAATAAAATGACATATGCGTGAAATCATTGTATATTTAAGCTTAGCGACATCTGTTAGAAAAACCGGTAATGACTTTTCGGTACACCTGGTATGTTTTCTTCAGTTTTAAGTAAATTAAGATTTGCTTCAATACGAAACTAGTTTTGATTGATTTTTAAGATATACTATTTTCCTATTTTGTGTGTGGGTCGAGGTTCTATTAAAATTTGAAACTTTTATTGACTGTAGATGGCTATCTTAATTTTCTTTACTGGAAGTGTAAATTACAGAGACATGTTCGGTAATAAATATCTCATTTCCTTTGATTCTTTTTAATTTAATGACAAGTAAAATTTTCGTATTTCTTTCTGCATATAATTCGCAATATATGTGTATTGTAATGAAACATAATTTTAGGTTTAGAAACAACGCTAAAGTAAATTGAAATTATTCGAAATGTTTAATAATATGTCGCACCTCGACATTACATCTCTCAGTTGGGTACAAAATTGTTTGCATGTTTGTGAAACGAATCTGCTAATTCTATCAACTGTTAATATATGTACTGATCATCGTTGTGTAATATATCTGGGTTATATTGTTTGTATATTTCCTGTATACATTGCGATATATGTGTTGGTAATCTAATTAGTATAACCATTAATTACTGAAAGGTCCATTTACTGTACGTTACAATCAAACATTGAACTAAAACACTCACACATACCCTTCCTATGCACATGAAATTAACAGATATTTATTTGATGTTGCAATTTCTTGTAGTGGGCACGTTTTGATTAACTTGCAAATCGTAATTCCCAGAAATTTGTCATATGCATAGTGCGGTTGGGAAATCTCTTGAAAATCTAATTAGTTCAATTGTAACGGGTGATACAAGATATGTCCAAGTTTGAAGATCGGGAAAATGAATTTTGTAATCATTTCGTAAAGGCAAATTGACTGGTTGGTGATTTACATTCATTTTTTGATCTTTAAATTTGGAAATAGACAGCATCACTCATTGTAATTGAACTAATTTGATTTTCAGGGTATTTCCTGTAATAACAAAAGCAGCCCAATTAAGAATTGCCAAAGCTAACAACTGTGCAATACGCAGAGGTTTAGAGCTACACATACTAGTGTTCTGGAGGGACAGTAAGGCAGACTGAGATTGAGGCTAAAAGAGCCGTAAGAGAGACACATTTTAACAGAAAGAAACTCCAGAGCATATATTTCAGAAGGCCACGGTAGAATATTCGTGAGTGGTCCCATAAGTACCCGGTCTGACCTAGAGATGGCGGTAGTTGTTTGCAAAATATCACTGTATTAGAAAGTACACAATCTGTAAAGCATATGTTTCAAGTTTGAAGACGCCACGTTGTTTAGTATTTGTTTGGCAGCCATCAATAGTAAACGTTTTCAGTGTATTTGTAAAAATGGAGAAAATTGGTCATCGTTACGTGAAACAATACTTTTATTTGCAAGACCTCAGCCCAACCGATTATAAAAACTGAACTGGATTCTACTCTGGGCGAGTCTGCTCCTTCGTTTACAACAGTGAAATTTGGGTGGCAGAGTTTAAACGAGGCCGTACAAGCCAAGACGAGCATCGCAGTGGTCGAACAAATGAGGTGACGACTCCAGAAATGGTGAAGAAAGTCCACAAAGCGGTACTGGATGATCGTCAACTGAAAGTGCGCGAGCTAGCAGGCATAGTAGGCATTTAAAAAAGTGTGGTATATCGCATATTATTTGAAAATTTGGACACGAGAAAGTATGCAAGATGGGTGCCGCGTTTGCTCACACTCGATCAAAAACAGTGTCGTGAAGATGTTTCAATTGAGTGTTTAGCTAAGTTTGATAGCAACAAAGCAGAATTTTTGCGCCATTTCATAACCATGGATGAAACTTAGGTCCATTACGTCACACCCGAGACAAAAGAACAATCAAAACAATGGACTCAAAAGGGAGAATCGGCTCCAAATAAGACGAAGACCGTTTCATCTGCAGGCAAAGTCATGGCATCGGCTTTTTGGGATGCGCGTGGAATAATTTTCATTGACTATCTTGAAAAAGGAAAAACTATCAACGGCGAGTATTATGTGAACTTATTGCAACGTTCGAAGGAAGAAATCAAGCAAAAACGGCAGCATTTGGCTAAGAAGGAAGTGTTGCTTCATCAAGAAAATGCAACAGCTCACGAATCCGTTATTGCAATGGCCAAAATTAATGAATTAAAGTTTTAATTGCTACCTCATGCACCCTATTCGCCAGATTTACCCCCTTGGATTATTTTCTGTTCCCAAACTTGAAAAAAGTGGCGCAGCCGTCAAAGATTTTCCAACGATAAAGAAGTGATGTCGGCAGGTAATGGCTATTTTGAGGAGCAAGACAGTTCTTATTATAAAAAGGGTATCGAACTTATTGAACATCGCTGGGAAAAGTGTATAGATCCGAAATGAGATTATGTTGAAAAATAAATATATGATATTTCGTTCCAAAATTTTTGTGTTTTCTTTATTAGGTCAAATGCTTCTGAGAGCACCCTCGTAATTTGATTTGCAAGAGATTTCCTGTAATAATCAAAGCAGCCCATTTAAGAATTGTCAAAGTTAACAACTGTGCAATACTCATAGCTTTACAGCTACAGAAACTAGTGTTCAGTCCTCAGCTAAATCTAAACTAAGGTCTGCTGTTCGTGGGAACAACATGAAAATTGCACAAAACAAATCAAAACAATGAAGAAGTAGAAAAGAACATGTGAGAGAAGGCAAGGGTTAACCAAATTCCTACACAGATAAAGATACATAAAGATCTAAGAGCTAACATTATAGAAAAAATCAATTTGATGCCTGACAGGACGATTCTAAAATTTCGAAGATTAAGATATAAAAAAGCTGATGAAGTAAAGCCAAGATTGAAGTCAAAAGAGCCGTAGGTCAGACACATTTCAGCAGAAAGAAACTCTAAAGAGTATAGATTTAAGAAGAACGCGGTAGAATACACCCAAGGGTCATCCTAAGTAACCCCTATCTTAACAATTGTGAGGGTTAATTAAGAAGAATATTCAAGCCTAAATAAACACTTGTCTCTGTTAGATAAAATACATTAAATATTTGATGAAATGCTGAAAACGTACAAGCTAAATACGAAAAAAGATCAGATTCAGGAGTTTCGCTGTGAATTTGAAAGATTGTTAAATGTTCAAATACTTACACTCCACATTCTTTTTCATTAAAAAGAAATGAAGTGTTTGTAAAATTTTGAATTCATAAATTAATCTCCAATCAACAGACTGCGTCACTAATTTCATTAAAACAGTTATTCCGATTATTTTCGGTGTATATGATGCATAGAGAACAGTTGGGAACTTAATGCACCAACTAATGCAATTTCTAAAGACTTTAATCAAACATATGAAATAATAGACAGAGAAGAAATAGATGGATTAATGACGAAATTATGAATGTCATAAAAATTAATAATATTTACATGGATGAATGAATACAAATTACAAAATGATTCGGGTAATTTTAAGAAGAAATGGAATAGTGACTTTAAAGTTAAAAAAAATAAGAATATAACTCAAGAAAAAATTAATATACACTACGAATGTTAAAAGGAGTCATTCAAATGTTAATAACACTCTGTCTACTATATATGTTTCAGAGATTCACTCATCGTCAGGTAGACTTATGTTATTAACGATTCTACCTGACGATGGGTGAATCTCTGAAGCATATGTAGTAGACAGGGTGTTATTAACATTTGAATGATTTCTTCTAACATTCATTTATTCGGCAAATCGCCGTGGTAGCAAGTGCGTCTATTACTTGCTCTGGGAACTTTGTTCTTGCACAGCGAGACACACGTTCTCGCTTTTTCGTGCAATACATTATTGTGTTGGACGAGGAAGGCAATGTTTATTCAATATATGTACACAATAAAAAACATAAAGTCAATGACATACGCAAGCATTAATGTAAGCAATCAGAATTTAGAGACAGAGAGAAACTTTTAAGAGAAAATGGAAACACTGAAATTGAATATCCAAAAACAAAAGAAACGTTTTACAATATAGAATCGGTAGTATTGTATTTTTTGCGCTTACAGTTTTCTAAATAAATCCATTTTTCATTACCCGTCAATATTCGATGCAGAAACGACTTCCGATCATATCTTTGAAGCAGCATCTCACAGACGATTTTTCGATTTTCCATTTGCATGTCATTCAATTGATGTGGCACCTATTTTTCCATCTTTTGGATTTTTTCCATTGCTCGTAATCGGTCGTTAATCATTTCCTGGGCCACGTTTAACGCTTCTACCAATTGTTTTTGAGTTTGGGCTGGATCTTCATCAAATAACTCCCGTAGTTTCCCATCTTCAAACTTTTTCGGTCTACCAGAACGTATTTTGTATTTTTCTCATCGAAATTACTATTTTTGAATTGTCAAAACCACGCCTCACATGTTTATATGGTTGTAGCGTGCTTACTGTAAGTTTCTACCAGCAAACGATGACTTTCAGTGACTTTTTGCTGCAAATGCACTTTTTTAGGCACGAAACTCGACATTTTCAGAGGTATAAATCGATGATAGTGTTATTTTCGCAAAACATATATGGCTTTGAAGTTTGATAATATTAGAATAAAATTAGATATGGGTCAAATCATAACATTGCATATTTAAGGCTAGCGACATTTATTAGAAAAACCGGTAATGACTTTCCGGTACACCTTGCAAGTCGTCGGAAAACCGTATTTTCTATAAAGTTTCTGTCCAGGCTCTAACATCTAGGCATTATATTCTTTGTTAGTTTTTAAATCATATTAATTGATTATTTGTTATGAGTAAGATGTACATTATGTTACGTAAATATATTTACAGCAAATAATACCAGAAAATAACGTATCAAAACAGCGTATCTGTCCACGCATCCTTGTGTTGTGCAAAGAGAACATAATGTTGCAATAAAATAGTTTCACGCTGAGTATGTTCCATACAAAATCCATTATATGTCGACATTTTTTTGCTTCATCTGACCTTAATTACTATACTGGAATGAGTTGCAGTGAACCATTTGTCAGGAGAAAAACATACCCCATAATAAGTGCACATTTCTAAAAATAATTAACTGAAATAATTGAAACTGAAAAGAATAATGAGGAAAACAAGTTCAGAACTAATGAAAATATATTGCACTTGTTATTGTTCATCTAGAGATGGATTAACGTTTTGTAACTTATTTAGTTTACTTGCAGTTTGTCTTGTGTTAAAGTCGACTTTGGAAATGATTTTGACAGAAAAAGTTGAAAGCAAATTTCTGGAGGAAGTGTTTCAATATATCATTTTATTTCTTGCAAATAATGTTTGGGTACTGTTTATTATTTCTAACTAGTCTTCAGATTTCCATTTCACATTTTAACAGATCTGGTGTAAGATTTATTCTTTGTTTTTGTCTTCAGTCCTTTGCTCTTAAGGAAAATGTCGTATCCAGAGAATTACACAAGATAATCCCTTACAAATAAAATTACTTTAACAGAATTGCTTCGAAGAAATGACTCTTGCACTAGGTGATCTTTGTTCACATCGCACCACGATATTCAGGTGGTATAGAGAATTCCAAAGGGGAAATTTAACTGTGGAGGATTCTGAGAGGCCGGGAAGGTCACGGACGTCAGTTACGGAGAAAAACCTTACAGGGTATTACAGGCCTAAATACATCAGCAATTCGTTCGATTCAGCATGATCATTTGCACGTGAAGAAACTTTGTCCTCTCTGGGTGTCGCATTGACTTACTGAAGAGCAGATGACACGACGTGTGACTTGGTGTCGGGAGATGCTTAAAAATTTTAATAAGGGACAATCTCGGTATGTGAAGAACGTCGTGACAGGTAACGAGACTTGGCTGTACTATTACGATGTGTCGACCAAAGCTCAAAACAAAGTTTAGGTCTTTGATGATGAGGACACACCCGTAGTTGTCAGAAAATCCCCATCTGTAAAGAAAAAGCCTGCACCGAATATTTGACCACGACAGGATTGAAACTTCTCGAGCACCCTCCCTGCGACTTTGCACTGTTCCCGCATGTGAAAATGATGCTAAAAGGGAGGCGATTTCCAGTGGTGAGGACCTTCTGCGGGCTTGGGACAACAAGTGTGCTTTACTCCCTAGTGAAACTTGGCAGAATTGGTTGAAAGATTGGTTTTGGAGGATGGAGAGGTGTATTGAGTGTAGTGGAAATTACTTTGAAAAAATTAAATAAACAAAGCTGTATTGCAAAACTTTTTTCTATCCTTTGTAATTATGCGCTATGATGTGCAACTGAAAAATTCATATTTTAACCGCTTTTACATCGTACGAGTATATATAATGCAGAAATGTTTTGAAAAAATTCCTACCCTCCGTGAGAGACTCGAACCTGCCACCTCGTGCTAATCGGACATACATCTTCACTCTTAGACCACAGAGAACGGTAGTATATTATCAAATTAAAATAAAAGCATATTTCATTGTATTTAATCAGTAAGTAGATATTAGAAATGGTAGTCGCTGATTAAGTGATGTTATTTCAAAGTATAGTTAGTGTCTCTCTGTGTGTGTATTTTATGAATTATCGAATATGACAATGTAGCAGCTTGCAGTGTTAAACATTAACTAATTATCATTTCTTACACTTATTTATTTTTCATCGTTACGGAAACTTGTAAGTGCGTAGAATAATCTGTGGTCACTTTTCCCTTTCTTAGATGTTTTTCGACTATAGCGTATTCCCCTCCACTATTATCTACTGCACCTTTTCTACCTTTTCTGTACAAATCTAATACGAGGGTGAATCCCTTTGCTCCACTTCTCACCCGCTCACAATAAAAAATTTGCAAATATTTTATTTTTATTTTTCTATATAGTCTCCATTACGGGTAACACATTTTTCCCATCGATGTTTTGGCATTTCCAATGCTTTTCCAAAAAAAATTGTTCAACCTCTGCAAACCACTGATCTACCAACACATCATATTTGATTATATCACATCATTATTTGATAGAAATCGTTTGCCACACAATTGTTTTTTAGTCTCGGAAACAGTTGGTAATCACTAGAACCAAATCTAGTGAATATTGCGGATGTTCAACTAATTCAAAGCCTGCCTGAGTTATTGCAGTTGTTGCAATTTCGGATCTGTGACTGGGTGCGTTATTATGATGCATGAAAACACCTTTGTGCAACTTTCCCCGACGTTTTTCTTTTATCGCATCACGTAATTTAGGAATTAAGTTGGCATAATAAACGCCTGTAATTGTGGCCTCTTTCTACGGGAAATCTACTAAAATTGCGCCTTCGGCATTCAAAAATATGGATAACATGACCTTTCTTGCTAAAGATTGCAATTTGAAATTTCTCGGCGGTGGTGAACCTCGATGTGTCCACTCCTTGTTCTGTATTTTAGTTTCTACATCACAATGATGAATCCAGGACTCTTTGTCGTGTCTGTACCGTGTTAAAAGACAGCTGCAATTGTGTTTTCGAGTTTCCTTGTGTGCATCTGTTAATATTCGTGGTACCCATCTTGCAGACAATTTTTTCATGTATGACAGACCAGTATGTTCAACTAATTGTCTAATAGTCGCACGTCGATCTTGCAGCACGAAATCATGGACCTTTTTAACATTTTCTTGGGTAGTGACGGTTATGAGCGCTCCACCTATGTACATGTTCGTCTGTATACGACTGTACCACATTTAAACCCACGACACCACCTTTTAACAAAGTCACATGATACTGTAGATTCCCCTAATGTATCCACCAAAACTTCATGAATTTGAGTTGGGATCATCTTTTTTAAACGCAAGAATATGTTTTAACACATATGTAATATATCTGTCATGACGTTTGCATTTTTTTTTCTGTACAAGTAATTGCAATAAAGTTATTATTATTATTATTTAATCACCGCTCGTTGTTGGATACTATCCATTTTGATATTGATATGTCATTTTCTCGACCTCGGGCATCTACTGTGGACAATTGTAACAGGTTCATATTTGTAAGTTTGTAGCGTTAGTCTATACATAGCGGGTTACAATACGATGTGAAGATAAATATTTGCTTTTGTTTATAAATGGGTGATGGGAGGACCAAAAGGATCAACCTTCGTATAGATCGATTAATCTTTGTTATCTGGCCCACTTTACCTTACCTGTGAACGACTTGTCTTTTGTAATCCAATACCTAATGTTTCTGTAGGATATAATTGACCATTGCAGAAGCCTTTTTGCACAATCTGCAAATTAAGGTCTCTGGTATCTCTACCATTTTAATTAAAAAATTCTCTTTCAAGTGCATGGTCTGTGTGGTCTCCTGATACTATTATTAGTTTGTTTCTTTATAGCGATAGCAATGCTCTAGCTCTTTTACGATTTGATTTACTAATAAAGGCTTTACCATGTTCGTGCATTTGATTTTCTTACCAGAAGAAGGGAGAATTCAATTTTTATCAACAGATACAAGTGACTTATTTCATAAACCTTCTTCTAGTTTCAAAATTCTTTAAAAATTTCGTTGCTAGAATATTAGGCGATATCACGAGCTGTATCCTAAATGTAGAGACTCGTTTTGCAATTGTTTTATATAAGAATATCTTGCTGTTGATATTTGGCTATGACTTTGTCAATAACTTTACACGTACGTAAAAAACAATCTCTTTTATAGCAGTGTTAGAAAGTATTTCTAAAAAATTGGCTAAAAGAGATACAAGCAATTTGATTTGCCAAAATTCGCGAATTTCTCCTCATTAACTCCTTGTACAACCTATCGAATTAATATATTAGATGACTGCTGATAGATTACCATGGTTTCATATTCACAACGGGCAAGATTAATTCTGTTACTCAGTTGTGACGACAGGTCCGGATGTTCGTAAATAATGCTTACATTCCTGTGATATTAGCTTCGATTTCTATTCCCCGGGGATATGGGTTTGATTGAATTAAATGCCAACAGAATGTCGTGTTAGAGAAACCGAAGCGGGTATTTTGATATTATATAATTGAAAAGCGCCCAGGCTGTGGATCTGGTTGTTAGGTAGGTAGATGATTCATTTAAAAAAAGCAGAAGACGCCGTTTGTTTACATTTTCGGGCAACTGAGAGCTAAATTGGGTTTTTTTTACAACGTAAATGCAAATTATCGTTAAATTAATATTTTTTTGCGGTAGATCTTGTTTAGAATTCCAAGATAAATACGCAAAGATGTATAATATACCCTTATCAGGCTGCTTGAAATGGGAAATAGTTTCATCGGAGATTTCTGAATCTTTATGTATGTATTTTTTTTCCTTGCTTCTCCTTGAATCACGATATAAAGTCAAGTATTGTAAGCTGATACGCTTCGCGTATATATTATAATCTTTTTATCAAGTCATTATTTCTATAAAAAACGATTCAATTTAAAAAACACTGTAAAAATAAATAACGAAATACATCGTGTTTCAAATCTTTTTCTTTAGTACATCACTAAGCTTCTTCGTTTCGCAAAAAACCTTTTCACGTAGACGGTTTCTGGAAATATTTTTTTTATATTACATTTTATATTAATTCTAATTTCATTTAATTTCTTATTAGAATCATGTCTCAAACATATGATAAAATATATTATCTGCTAAATATCTACATGCCACGTAAGTATCACAAATGTAATTATTTGCTTTTATTGTATAAGAACTACATTAAACAAGTTGTGTGATATGTCATTTTAAAGTGCTTTTTGCGACTAATCTTTTTAATGATATTATTTTTAAAGTTATAGCAACCCTTTTCACGCCTTTTGAGTAGTTATTAATTTTCACAATGATTTTCTTTTTATCATTGGTTGATTTCTAATTGATCACGTTGATATCGGCTACACTATACGCCATATTTAAATTCTGTCAATTATATTTTAAAGAAGATGCTGTAAAGTAAACACGACCTCTAGAGCATTCCAGTGTCAGTTGTAAATAAAGTAGCTACTATGCAACATACGATATTTTGCATTTATGACTTCATTAAAAGTGAGCATGCGACTCCGTTTCACCGTTCATTTCGTCATAAATTCAACAGTGAATCTCCAACGAGTTATGATGCAAACACGATTACTGGAGTAAAGTGCCTTGGAATATCGCAAAACAACTGACTTGTTTTTCAGATGAATTAAGATTCAGAAGATTACTTTTTCCAGCAGGATAGAGCTCTATTCCTTTGACACCTGAATGGTTGGTGTTTTCAAAATGAATCTCTACCTCGACAATAGATATTTCACACGGGAAACGAAGACCCGGCACTTTAGTTCTAGACAGCAAAGTCTTGTGATTTCACGCCTGGTAATTTTTTCTTTTGGGGATAATATGATTAAAGCTGGAAAGTTACTAAAACAATTTTATCCTTAATTGCTTCATGTAACCTGTTTGCTCCATGCATGTCATCTTGTAGCTGAATTTATTAGAAACAGTAATCCAAAAGTAGACCACTTTATAATTTCTACCGAAAAAGTTTTTATTAAATCCCCAAAACGCATTTGTGAGTTTAAACAGGCTTGTCCGGACATTCCTCAGCCACCACAGCCGGTATTGACGAGATGGGAAACGTGGCTTAAAGCTGTTTTACATTATGAGAAATTTTTACACATTATTAAACCTTAAATTTTAAATTTAAATCAGCAAGATGCTCAAGCAATTTCAATAAGTCTGCAGCTGGTTTCAGACACCGAAATCCATACTAAATTAGAGCAAATTTCCGAAAATTATAATCGCAAAAATCAGTGAATTAAAAGACAAATTGTTGGAACATCCACCCTATTCGCCAGATCTAGCTCCCTCTGACTTCTGGCTGTTTTCACATCTCAAAAAATGCATGTGTGTAAAACGATTTCCATCAAACGAAGAGGTAATAGCAGCCGTGAAAGTATATGTCGACAGTCTTCCGTACTCTCACTTCAGGGGTGGAAACCATAACTTAGAAAATCACTGGAACAAGTGTATTGAAGTTCATGGAGGTTATATTGAATAATAAAATGTATTTCAAACCATAAAATCGCGTTTTTCTTATCGGATGACAAAATTTGTTGAACAACCTGATAGAGTAAAGTTGTACTATGCATTGGGGGGTAGTAATTGTTAATGTTTTAAATTCTATATTTACATAAATTACGTAAAAAACAATTTATTAATATTCTAAAAAGTTATAAATTCGTCCAACATGAACGAAATCATAAGACTCCACAAATAGCATGCAACAGTCGCTGTTAAGGGTTGAACGAATGAAAAATACACATGACCATAGTTCACGATTGCTTACTGTATATGAATTAAAATATGATCACTCCTCGATGTGTTGGAATGTGCGAATGTAAAGAATCTAATTCAATGAATTGATGCTGCAAGACATTACATTACATCCTGATTTTTAGATAAGTACAGCATAAAACAGACCGAAGTTTTCGTAACGGATCAATTAATTCGATCGTAAATATCACATGCTCTATAAATTTTCAGCGGGAGAAGGGAAGTAATAAAGCAGCTAGTTCTTGTTCAATACGCATGAAGCAAATTAATCCATGTCGCTTTATCCTTGAAGAAACATTCAAAATATTTGTTGGAAAATTAGCATTTGAAAAGACACCTTGACAATTACTTGACTGACATTTAACTCTTAAAAAGAATTTCAGTTATTACAGCGCGACGACTTTGTATAGAGAGAGAGTAAACTATCATTAACGCCTTTTTAAATATGCAAACTATGTCACTGTTGCATGAGATTATAGTTTTGTTTGATACGCTTCGAAATGGAAAAGTTTTATAAGGTTACAGTGTTCTTAAATCTATTAAATCATGTATGTATGTAAATATATTAGTATTATCAAAGTGTGTACGTATTAGTTGAGCATAACCTCGATCAAGAAACACTGTCGAAACTTATTTATTAATTATATCAATAAATTGCTAAATTAAAAGATAGATTAGGTCGTTAAATATATATATAATTTTGAAACAATTCCTTTCACAAATATATGTCTTCCCCTTCTTTGTACACGTTATAACATATATATATATATATATATATATATATATATATATATATATATATATATATATGTACACGACTTTGTTCGGAAAGTTGTTACAACGTGTACAAAACAAATATTAATATAAACGTACCCTTAAATTATGAATACACTTTTGCTTGTAGATGCTAGCAGCAAAGAAACTTAGAGAAAGAGAGGGAAGACATATATTTGTGAAAGGAATTGTTTCAAAATTATATATCTTTCTTCACAAGATATTATGCAATGCTTAGAAAAAGAGATAATCAGTAGTAACAGGATGACCGAGACTTTCCAAATACAGTACTTTGTCTTGTTATCTTTGAGTTAACATAATTAAAGAGTTCAAAAAGGACTTTTTTCAAAATTAAATATCTTTCTTTGCAAGAGATTATGCCATACCTAGAAAAAGCGATAATCAGTAGTACAGACAGGATGACCAAAAATTTCCAGATTCAGTAGTTTGTCTTGTTATCTTTGAGTTAACATACAAAGGGTACCAGGATAGTTTTGAAATATGACGCAACAATGAATTGTAGGAAGCCGCACCATGCCGATGGGCTCAGTTATTCATTAGCAGTGAGAGTGTCAAGTGCTTGCGATGGCATCGTGGTCACGAAATTAGTTAAGGGCAGTTTTGCGTTAGAATTTCGTGCTTGGTTTAAACATAGACCAGTGCTTCGAAGAGATGACTCTTGCACTAGGTGATGTTTGTCTACATCGCACAACGATATTCAGGTGGTACAGAGAATTCCATAGGGGAAATTTAACTGTGGAGGATGTTGAGAGGTCGGGAAGGCCACGAACGTCAGTTAGGGACGAAAACGTTACTACTGTGAGGAAAATGCTTGGCGAGGACAGGCGAGTCACCCACCAACAGATAGAGGGTACTTGAGGCCTAAATGCACCCGCAATTCGTTCGATTCTGCATTATCATTTGCACGTGAAGAAACTTTGTTCTCTCTGGGTGCCACATTGACTGACTGAAGAGCAGACGATACGACGTGTGACTTGGTGCCGGGAGATGCTAAAAAGTTTAATAACAGACAATCTCGGTATGTGAACAACATCGTGACAGATGACAAGACTTGGCTGTACTATTACGACGTGCCGACCAAAGCTCAAAACAAAGTTTGGGTCTTTGATTGTGAGACCACATCCGTAGTTGTCAAAAAATCGCGATCCGTAAAGAAGAAAATGACAGCTGTATTTTTCAAATTGATTGGAATTGTGGAACGCGTCGTTTTGGAAACACAGAAGACAGTCACAGCTAAGTGGTATACTGAACAGTCTTTATTTAGAAAAGAAACTTAGATAATTAACAATAGTTATCCTAGAATCTGGTGCCCCGCCTGTGGCACTACATTGGATGTAACCTAACCTTAATCTTTAGTTACTACAAAGCGAACTATCTAAATCTAAACTAGTCTTATATAGAGCTCTAAGTGGGGCCTAGCCCGCGTCCTTTATAAATCTCATTCACTAAAATGTCCAATATTCTATCATACACATCCCTTCAAGTCGAGAGGCCGATGGATCGTTCTTCACCGTCGTCTTGTCTCCGCTCTATATACTGAACAGTGCTTGCCTAAAGTCGCTGGATCTACGATGAACCTGCGGCCAAAGTCAAGAATGGACACCTGGTTTCTCTATCAAGATGCTCCAGCTCACCGCGCCAAAGCCTGCACCGAATATTTGATCGCGACAGGATTGAAACTTCTCGAGCACCCTCCCTACAGGCCACATCTTGCTCGCTGCACTGTTCCCGCATGTGAAAATGAAGCTAAAAGGGAGGCGGTTTTTCAGTGATGAGGACCTTCTGCGGGCTTGAGACAACGAGTGTGCTTTACTCCCTAGTGAAACTTGGCAAAACTGGTTTAAATATTGGTTTCGGTGGATGGAGAGGTGTATTGAGTGTAGAGGAAATTATTTCGAAAAAATTAAATAAATAAAGCTGTATTCTAAAACTTTCCTAGTACCCTTTGTACTCTGCAGGTTAATGCAGAGTACAAAGGGTACTAGGAAACCTGTGTGCTAACCATACTATAAACTGTCAAGGCGTCAGCATATGCTAAAGATTCATAATTTAACTTGAGTAATAATTTATTAACGTATATATTAAGTAGTAGAGGTCCAAGATGAGAATCTTGTCGAATACCCGAGAGCAACACAAAACAATCCAACAGGAATCCATTGAAGAAAACATAGCCACTTCTTTTTGCTAGATGCGAAGAGATTAGCTGAACTAAGAACAAAATATTTCATTATTTTCTAGTGCAAATACAAAATAGAGTAATTTCTGATAATATTTAAATCATAAAATTAATAAATATTTTATTCAAAATCAACCTTTATTAAGAAAATCATTAATTTGTTATTTAACTTCAACATTCGACGACATGAGAATGTGTAAAAAACCTTTTTAGCGACATCGAAATTACGGTACTTAACGCGCATGAAAGGAAGGAAGAATAGAAGAAAGACATGATCCCGTTGAGTATGTGTAATACCTATGTATAAAGTGAACCGTTGCAGCTATTTTAAAAAGAAGGAACTAATGCATTTCCTTTGACGTAGCTGTAAGGAATAGACAAAAAACCGGTATATCCGGTTTGCTACTAGATACTTCTGTAAAATTTAAATTCAATATCTCGAATGTTGACCAACTTGTATGTTACATACAATAAAATTATAACACGTTAGAAATACAAGAGGTGAATAAATATTATTTGCGATTTCCTATGCAAACGTTCTTGTTCAAGCTTTGGCTTAAATCTGTAAGAAATGTAGAACGGAATCTTATGAAAATATATAATATTACAGTCCTTAAAAATCCCGATGTAAATTGTATATAATAATCTTAATAACGTATGCTTTGTTATTTTTAAAGAATACCGGAAATGAAATATCAAAACGCATATTAAAGAGAATGCGTTTTAAATCATGAAGGAAATGAACTAAAATTTTGAGAATAAAATACAGTTTTCTTACTATTTTTGTTTTCTTTATACAGGGGTTCAGCAATTATTAGTGAACCTATTAGTGAATCCGATGTATTACAATTTTGACAATAAAATACAGTTTTCTTACAATTTTTGTTTTCTTAATACAGGGGTTCATCAATTATTAGTGAACCTATTAATGAATACGATGAACTAAAATTTTGAGAATAAAATACAGTTTTCGTATAATACAATTTTTGTATTCTTTGTACAGGGATTCATCAATAATTAGTGAACCTATTTGTATATCCGATGAACTAAAATTTTGGCAATAAAATACAGTTTTCTTACATTTTTTGTTTTCTTTATACAGGTGTTCATCAATAAATATTGAACCTATTAGTGAATCCGATGAACTAAAATTTAGGCAATAAAATATGGTTTTCTTACAATTTTTGTTTTCTTTATACGGGGATTCATCAATAATTAGTGAACCTATTAGCGAATCCGAAATAGGGACACGGTGTTTAAAAAAAATCTTATTTGTTCCAACTTGGTAACTTTTTAAAAACCAAACCAAATTTTGCATACATTTCGATCGTATGAATAATTATATTTCAAATAGAAGTTGAAATACTTTTAGCTTGTTTTAGAAGATGGAAAAACTGGAGTAAGACTTTCTTATTTTTCAAGAGAAGAACAAACAAAGAAATCAAGTTTGGTGTTCTGTCAATCTTGATTGTATTCATAAAACGACGTATGTCTGAGTTTAAACGTGATTAGACCAGTGTATTCGATAAACGATGTAGTGGACACCCCACGTGAATAGACATGTGTGTGACGAAGATAAATGAGGCATCTTCTGCGTTTAGGGTTTTCGAAATAAATCCATTTTTTAATACCTGTCACTATTCGATCCAGAAATAACTTCCGGTCATACCTTTGAATCAGCATTTCACAGACGATTTTTCGATTTTCCATTTGCCTGTCATTCAATTGCTGTGACACCCATTTTCCCATCTTTTGGATTTTTCCCATTGCTCGTAATCGGTCGTTAATCATTTCCTGGGCCACATTTAGCACTTCTACCAATTGTTTTTGAATTTGGGTTGGGTCTTCATCCAGTAACTCCTGCAGTTTTGCATCTTCAAACTTTTTCGGTCTACCAGAACGTTCTTTGTCTTGCACATCGAAATTAACACTGGTGCGATATTATGTCCCATCCAAGTGTGTTCAACGCTTCCTTGACCGGTTTTGCTGTATCAGACGGCACGTTTCGTGCTGTAAAATCACTTTACTGTGTCTTTGAACCCATTCTGGACGTTTTTCTATCAATGCATGGTTCAAATTGATAATTTATTGTCGATAGCAATCAATATTAACTATTTCACCAGGTTTCAATAGTTCGTAATACACCAAGCACTCTGGTCTCACCAAACGCAGAGCATTGTCTTGCACCCAAAACGATTTGGGCTTGGAGTCGATGGGTCTGCTACATCAGATGATAATCATGCTTTTTTGCGCTTAGGGTTTTCGAAATAAATTCATTTTCCATCATCCGTCACTATTCGATGCACAAATGACTTCCGATCATACCTTGGAAGCAGTATTTCACAGACAATTTTTCGATTTCCTATTTGCGTCTTATTAAATTGATGTGGCACCCATTTTCCCATCTTTTAGATTTTTCCCATTGCTCGTAATCGGTCGCTTATCGTTCCTTTTGCCACGTTTAACGTTTCTGCCAATTGTTTTTGAGTTTAAGTTAGGTCTTCGTCGAATAACTTCTGCAGTTTCGCATCTTTTGTCTTGCCCCTTGAAATTACCACTTTTCAGTTCAGTTGTCAGACGTGTCACGTCTCACATGTTTTTATGGTTGGAGCATGCTTACCGTAAGTTTCTACCAGCAAACGATGACTTTCAACGGCTTTTTCCTTATGATTAAATAAGAAAAGTAATGCGTACCGCAAATGCACATTTTCAAAGAGATATAAATCTATGACGGTGTCACTTGCGCAAAATATAACATGTATGGCTTTGAAGCTTGAAATCAGTAGAATAAAATGCCATAAGTGTCAAATCATAACATTGCAACTTAGACCAGCGACATCTGTTAGAAAAATCTGTAATGACTTTCCGGTACATCTTCGGTCGACGAGTGTTTGATCCGTAACAATGGATAACAGTGCTATTCACTATTTCTTGTTATGATATTTTAATTGAATATCGATCAGATTACTACGTTTGAAGACAGTTTGATCGGCTGATGAATGTTGGAATTATATAAAACGCGTCTCGATCAGTACTTTGTCGATAATAGTTGATTGATTAAAAATTAAATTGGAAAATAAAATTGTTTCGAAACCCCTTTCCTATTATTTTCTACTGTATCGTAATCTTCCTCCGTACCAAGTTAATTTAATGGGAACATGCATTAAGTATTGTGTCGTTTTTTAAAATTGAATCTGTATACGTACGAGTATATACTTTGCAACTAACACTTTCTGCTTGAAATAATTCACACTTTTGCACGTTTTGGGCGGTGTTGAACAGAGGGTTAAAACTTTTTAATCCGACAATGAGCTTGGTATTCCAGTTTTACACAATCAGGTTTCGAGATTTTAAATTCCCGCGCACTGCATATTGACAATTTTAAAAATTAACATTGTACAAGTTATAAATAAAGCGCACGGTGGAAGTGGTACATGCATACATCGCTGCGGTAAACTGTGTGTATATATGTAGTTCAAGTTCAAGGTCAAAGTACTCGTAAAAATCATGTATACTCGTACATAAATGTGTATGTATATATGTACGTGTTATGTGCTGAAACATATACGCATTCGACGAGCGAATTCGCCTTAAAATAAAACCGCTATCGCTTTTTAATGAGTGCTCATAACTACCCGGTGTCAGTTGGTAAAAATGCCATCTTATTGGGCTGGATATTCGAGTGAAAGTATTTTCAGTTTCGCAGTTACAGAAAATGAAAATTGTAATTCCTTCGGGGTCATTGGCGCCCAAACTGTCCGATTATGGATGAGATTTAGGCGTGATAATTATGTTTCGCTGCTATCTAGAATGATAATTGTGTTGTAACAAATGAAATCGCATAATAAACGCGTTAAGTTTTATTGGAACACTTCATTGCTGAATCAGTGTATTTACAAATGATTTTAGAAGGATCCTGAATATCTACGCTACCATTTTTTCACATTATTCAAATGAAAAATATTATCGTCTAACTAAAACCAATACGTTATTAAATTTTAGTTAAAAGATAAATATATACATAATAAATGGTGTTTCTTTTTGGAGGCGGAGAACTTTAAATTGAAATAAAACACAGCAAAATGTCTTTAATATCCATGAAATTGGCTTTATTTAAAAGATAATTTTATGGCAGTAATACTTGAATATGATTCGGGCATGTGGCGGCCACGGCTGGCGAGTACATGGCGTAATCTGGATGGCCAATTTTCACACATTCTTCGCAGTAAATCAGCCTGTATTTCAGCAATAACGCGTCGAATGTTGGCTTCCAAGTGCTCAATTGTTTGAGGTTTATTAGCGTAGATATGCTACTTTACATATCCCCAGAGAAAATATTCTAATGGCGTCAAATCACACGAACGAGGCGGCCAGTTAACAAGTGCATTTCATGAAATTAACCGTTCATCAAATGTTTCTTTTAGTAAATTAATTGTATCGTGCGCTGTGTGTGCACCGTCCTGCTGAAACCACGTGTCTGCAACTTTAATGTCTTGCAATTTAGGTATGAAAGAATTAGAAATCATGTCTCTGTACCGCTCACCGTTGACTGTAACGTTCTGACCATCATCATTTTTGAAAACATATGGACTAATGATTCCATCGGCCCATAAAGCGCACCAAACGGTGATTTTTTCTAGGTGTAATGGTGTTTCGATAATGGCTTGAGGATAATCATTGCTCCAAATGCGACAATTTTGCTTATTGACATAGCCATTTAACCAACAGTGTGCTTCATCACTGAACGAATTTTCAAATGAAATTGTGAATCAATAGCAATGGTTCCTTCGTCCCATTCACCAAATGTACAGCGCAAACGATGATCGTGTGACTTCAATTCATGCACTAGTTGAATCTTGCAAGCACGTAAATTAAGATCTTTACGCAAAATTTTCCATAAAGTGGACGGACACAAGTTTAATGGTTGAGCACGTTGACAAATTAATGCATTTGGGTCATCATCAACTACGCTACACACCATCAATCGCTTGTTGTGTGCGCACTGTACGACGTCTTACGGACTGCGTATTATCGTTTAGAGTAAACACATTGTGAAAACGATCCATAGTTTCTTGAATTAACCGCATTGATGGACCATTATGAGCACCATAAAATGTACATAATGCCCGATGTGTTTCTCGAATTGAACCACGGTTTTTAAGATAAATTTGAACAATTTGCAAACGTTACTCCGGCGCGAGTCTATTCATGATGAATTGCCAAACTAAACTAACTTTAAAACAACGAAGGACTGTCACAGACATCAGTATTGCCAATTTATGTTTCTCCACCTCCAAAAAAAAAAACACCTTTACATGCACATTCTTCTGTATTTATGTATTTAAGTACTTTAAACTCAATTATCGAAAATGAACATTTTACGGCCCAGGTAAGGCGATTAAATAAAGACTTTTTCCTTGGAAATTTTAAATACAATTACATTAGATCATATGTTAAATCAAATAACGAGATGTAGGTGTCGTATTTGTATAAAAATTCTGTTTTCCTTCGACTGTTGAAGTGTAAAGCGTTCATGTCATAGTGTTTACATATTATTTTGAAATAAAATCGATATTCTGAATAATAGGAGATAGAATATAACTATCTGTTCAAACACGTGCTCTTATAGTGTCCATTGGTAAAAGTAATAGACAAATTGCGAAAAAAATAAACTTAAGTCGCAAAACTGTGGACTATAGTATTAAAAAAAGTGAAGGAACTGGTAGTTTATTAAATAAAAAATGGCCAAGCCGACCAAAAATAACATTAGCAGAGAATGGAGCAATAGTATTGTTAAGTAAAAGAAAAAAGGTAAACTCCACCGGAAATTACAGCAGAGAGAAGCATTAATCGGAATAAACCAGTTAGCATCACCACGGTGAAAAGCGTTTAAGCAAAATGAAATAAAGTGGTTAGCTTGGGTAAGACAACATAAGGATTGGATACTTCCGTGTCCTGTTGCTTAATGAATCCGATCACTCCCCACTTTCTTGTACACGCACTTTTCAGTAATAGGTTAAACGAGGGTGGTATAGGATGATTTTTTTTATTACGAATCTAATATAGAGGTAGTTTTTCGTTGTCTAGTATAGTGTTCTGTTTTTGAAAAAAGGAATGATGCTGTTAGAAAATAAATAAAACACGTCGTCGTAATTTGACACTATTATATATTAACTGCGACTAGTTTTATCTGTTAGGACATTAACGAGCAAGTACAATAAAGGTCGTTTGCTTGCCTAATAGATAAAGCTAGTAGCATTAAATATCTATATACAGCGATTGTAAAAAATTGTTTTCATTTTTCTTCCTTTTACATTATTTGCAGAAAATGACAGAAGCAATAAATCTCCCTCGTTATTATTGAAATAAATAATTGTATGTGTATTTGACGTATTTGAAGAATTTCTAACAAATTAGAATAAGTTTTGCCAAATTACTTAATATATTGTTAAAACGTACTATTTTTTTCAATTTATTCATAAATATGGTAAATTTCATTGGAGACTGTGGTTGATTGCATTAATTAGAAAAAGTAAATAAAATCCTTTTCGAAATCAATGTTCGTATTCTGTATAGCAGTAGTAGATAACTATACACAGTGTCACATCTATATTCGCAGTTAAACTCGCACGAAATCATACCACAGAAACACCAAATATACACTGATTTATTTCACATAGCTTAATATATTTACTAGTTTTAAAATTAACTTAAAATAAAGTGCACCTCTCCAACTTGCGGACCCTTTTCTTCAACGATCATCTTCTTTACGAAGTTAAAGAGACAAGAACATATTCTTGTCTCTTGTGCCCCCATCTATGTTTAACACATAGTTTATGCTCTTTGTATTGAGTATGGTTTCATCTAACTAACTTAACTATTTATATTTATGATTAAATGTAGAAAATACGCGGTTGCACTATGATTATTTTCTAACACGTGTTTCTCTAAACTTGATTTCTCGGGTCGATTAAACTTGGTATATAACTATGAAATTTGGACAAAGTGCTTTATTTATTCTTTAATGATTTACTTATTCCTTAGTTTACTGGAATTTTACAAAGTAATGACCTTAACAATCAACAATATTGATGTTTTTTCTCTTTTTATTGTAGCAGTATGGGCAACCTGGTCCACAATACGTACATCGAAGACTTGGAGAAGCATTTTGCACTGATCGCATTGCGTCAAAAGCCAAATACGGTGGCAACAGCGTCATGGGGTTGCATATAGGCGTCAGGCGTTAGCGAACTTTTTATGTGCGAGAAACACATGAACAATAAACGCTATATGGAAATTCTAGAACAGATATTGGAGCTGTCGATGTTCAAGCTTTTTGAAAACCATCTTCCCAATATTCACTTTCAGTAAAACGATGCATACTGCCACCGCGTGAGAAAACAATACGTTAGTTTGCTAACAACGGAGTGCAAATGTTCGACTAGCCTTCACAGTTTCTGAATTTGTCGCACATAAAGCATCTTTGGTGTATTTTAAAACAAAATTAGGCCAAACACTATTGCGCATCAAAACAGCGTCTCCGCCAAAAAATTTTCGAAGAATGGGAATCACTTTCTGGAGAGTCGCGTTTAAATTTCTTAACTATCATGCCCAAACGGGTTAAGGCTGTTAGAAAAGCAAGTGGTGGGGTTATAAAATATTAAATTGTTTAATAAAATAATCTCTTAAAATGCATTTAACCTGTTTCATATATGACCCACATTTCTCCAAAGCCACAAATATCAAAAACAATTTTAACAAAATCAAATAAAATTAAAAATTTAATTAAGTTATTAAAAGACATCAAATTAATACAATTTGAAATTTTCTAATAAGATATATAAGAAAAGAAATGGATAAACAAATAAATAAAATTAGAAGAAATCAAACAAACTCAGAAACATCACAAAAAAGAAATCCCACCTATACATAACATCTGTACGTTCTAAGCAATGGCGGTCAAGGCAATTAAAAACTAGAAATTTCTAATCCCGACCCACCATCGCCAATCCTATTCAGCTGTTTTTGGTATAGTGGTCAAAATATTCGGTGGTGGGACTGTCGCAGTATCATCTCATTGGCTGGAGTGTAAAAATACTGGTTTGAAAGTTATTCATGTTGAATTTAACATTCAAATTATGCAGATGCCTAACCCATCGTAAATAGATATCCTTTTAGTGCGTTCTCTTTTGCAAATGCAAATGTACAGATCGAGTGTTTTGATATATGTATCAATATACAGCGTGTTTGATGAACGATTTGAGATGCAATGAAAGAAAGTACATTATTTCAGAGATTGTATATAGAAGAGATTCGTTATAAGACATGTATGTATGTACATATATGTATGTCATTCTAAATTATTTTTAACAGGATTTATGACATATACAACTCTAAGGTAGTGAAATAAATCTAATAATGCCTGAAAACTTTCGTAAAATGGCGAAACCGTAAATGTATCAAACTATATTTGCTAATTAAAAATATAAAATTACTCTTCAAAATAAAATTTTTAGATTTTCAATATATTGTATTATAAATATTATTTTCATTTATTTTGTTATACGTGATAATATTTTTGTAGCATGAACAGATAAACAAATTACCTTATATAGATTTGTCAAGGTTATTATATGTGAATTATTTGCAAATGAAATATAATATAAATAATATTTAATGTAATTTTTAATAAAAAATGATATAAAACATACAACTTGTATAAGTTGTGGTGTGTGTGTGTTCTCCGCGAGGAGTCGAGAGCTCTTTTCTTCTAAATAAGTTTGGAATGGAGTCCTTGGAAGTCAGACGTCAACTGAGCAGTATTAGGTTTGTATTTAACTTGGTTAGAGGGAATATAGATTGTGCTCATTTGCTATCTCAGCTCAATTTTATGGTACCACGAGTGTCGGCTAGACATAGCCATTACTTTTATGTTGAAACATTTAGTACGAATATTGGTTTCAATTCCCCATTAGCGGTTGCATGTCGGGTCTTCAACGGTTTGTCGGACCATTGTGATTTAAATTTTGATTCCTTGGGGCGGATACTGGCAGTCGCTAGGGCGCGTTTGTCTTAATTTTCTTAATTTCCTTTATTTTCTTAATTATGGGTGTATGTGTATAACCTATATTTATATTCATTTATATCTTTATTTTCTAGAGCACTGTGAACATTAATTGGATACTTTTGTTTTGTTTCATTATCTGATGATTTGTATTTTTGTATATATTGTATTCGCAAAGCTAAATCCAATGCACGTCATCAGTGACGTAAAAACATTGCCAATGTAACGAGTTAAAACATCAACATCCATAACCTTCCTGTTACTACTTAATGAAAATATTATTAAACTTAAAGGTTGGCCATTCTGTGCGTATGTGCCAAATATTTCGCGTTAGATAGTTGACGTGATTTGACTTATAACTGCTTATAACCTCTGTTTCGCTGTGTTTGGAGTAGCTTAAATTGGTTGTATTTTCTTAGTTTTCGAATCTGTTCTTTTCAGAAAAAACCTGTTGTACCCAGAGATAGTTTTTGTTATTGAATTTACTAATTTTGTGGTGTTTACTGATCGAAAATGCCGATGCATTTAAATAGTAAATGCAAGAGGCTTGTGGCTTCTTTAATTACGTATTTTGAAAGGGAACGTGATAATAAAGGGCCGTTAATTTCTTTGAATGCTGTCAGAGAGGTAAGCCTAAACAAATTCATGATAATCATTTATCTAATGAAGTACATGTATTTTTAGCGGGTTACAGATGCATTACAGTTGAATTTGTCAACAGTTAGTGCTATTTTCAATGCTGTAAAAACCAAGCAACCTTTGAATTCTCCAAAGAAACGCCAGTATTGTAAATCTATTACGGATGTAGCAAATTTGGATGTGAATGCTATTCGTAACGTAATTTATGAAATGTACGAAAGAAGGGAACATGTAACTGTTGCGACATTACATGAGAAACTAAAAGCCAGATTCCTTTTCAATGGCTGCTGTAGGTCATTATATACCACTTTAAAACAAATTGGATTTAAATGGTTAAAGGATAATCCTCGCAGAGGTTTAATGGAATTACCAGATATTGCTTCTAAACGAATTCAATTCTTGAAAACGTACAAGCAAATCAAAGATGAAGGTATTTATCAGTTTGTATACCTAGATGAAACATGCATTTTCCAAAATGGTACTGTCGGTCGATCTTGGCAAGACAGCAATGCAAAAAGTGTTAAAACTACCAAAGTCGATGGAAAAAGATGGATAGTTCTTCATGCCGGTAATAGAAATGGCTTTATTCTTGGATCAGAGCTTATATATCCTTCAAAAAGTGACATGGGTGATTATCACGGTGAAATGAATCACGAAAACTTTTTATATTGGTTTGAAAATCAATTAATAAAAAATTTAGAAGAACCATCAGTGATAGTTATGGATAACGCAAAAATCCTACAACTTCCTGGAAGAAACCTGAAATTCAAAATTGGCTCAGATCACAGAAAATTGCATTTCATGGGCCCATGCTCAAAGCTGAATTATTAACTTTAGTTGCTCGAAATAAGCCACCCAAATTATATGTGGCCGATCAAATCGCAAAAAAATATGGACACAAAGTGTTACGTTTGCCACCTTATCACTGTATCTTCAATCCAATTGAACTAATATGGGGAATTACAAAAATTTACTATAATAAACACATTGGACGGGATGTTAAAACAATGGAAAACTGTGTGAATATGTGGCGAGAGTCACTGGAGACTGTTACACCAACAGTTTGGTCGAACTCAATTAACCATACAGAAAAGGAAATAGAAAAATGGTGGGACAGGGAAAGGATATTTGACATAGAAGACATTACTCCTATTATTATCAATTTAAATGAAGACGATGATAACAGTGATACTTTAAGTGACTCTGACTAAATTTGAATCATTCAAATATTTTAATTTATAGATATTGTGTAATTGCTAAAAAAAATATAAAGTTTTTTTTTCTTACTTAATTTTTTTTAATTATGGTTGTAATGTGCAAGATTTTAGAAATTTATTTCTTAAAAATGAACATTTCAATGTTGTTGTAACATTAATTTGAGGTTAGAATATTCTAACCCGTAAATAAGCAGGGAGGCAAGGCAACGTCCTTAATTTATGACGTCATGAATATTGATGACGTGCATTGGATTTAGCTTTGCGAATACTTTATATATATATATATATATATATATATATATATATATATAATACGTGTGTGTGTATATATATATATCTTTTTTTTTGTCCTGTTATTGGATTATAACAATCTGTTGGACAATAAAGACTTATTATTATTATTATTATTATTATTATTATAAGTTAATAACAAGTTAATTAAATGCTTTAGAAATGAATTAAAGTATTAACATTTAATGCTTACTTTATTTTAGCTAGCTCTTACTTTTAATACTTAGTTTTATATATTATCTCAGGGTATTTAGTAAGTTTTTTTTAAAAAGTTAGAGTTCGTGTCGAGACAATAATCACAATAGAATCAAAGAAAAATCGAAGTACTTAAAAAATATACAGTACTGTGCAAAAGAAAGAAGCACCTAACAATATTTTCCAAAACTTATTTCCTAAAAAGTTTTTACTAATAATTATTGGGTTAATTTAATTTATAATATTTTATATATCTTTCCAAGAACGATTCACTTATTGGTAGAAATATAATCACTGGAAATTTCCAAGTTTATATCATCATACTTCCGCGTAGGGGTGAGATCGACCGCCCGAGAAGACGATTAAAGTAATAAATTTTATTGCACCACAATGCTCTGCAATCGAATTTCAAGGGAGAGTTATTTATCAAGAATTTTTGTTTTTAATTCAGTGGTAGAAACGATACAGAGCGGTTTCACAATAGAATTTGTTTGGATTCTTAAAAAACGCGCCTACGAGTGAAATTTTCATTTTAAGAAAAAAATTGTGAGCTGTGAATTGTTATAATAGATAGAAAATGCCTAGAATAGCATTACTAGACAGAAATAAAATTATAAAGATAGTGAAATATTCCCAGTATGCCGTGCAATAAACAATAAAGAAAATGACAAACCGGTAGTTCAAGTGATATATCAAAGAGTGAATGTCCAAAAAAGCTCAGTAAAGCTGATGCACAGTTTTTAAAAGTTAGTTCCTTAAGAAATCGTAAGAAATGAGCTCAGAACTAGCTCAAGATCTTGCGCGAACATCTGGTACTTCGATACATGCTTCAACAGTAAGGCGATACTTGCTCAGATCAAGCTTGAGGGGATGTGTGGCCGTGAGAAAACCCTTACTGCGAAGAGATAATAGACGGAAACGATTTAAATATGCCAGAGACCACGAGACTTGGGGATATAATGAGTAGCGACAAGTATGTACTATGGTATCTAAATATCAATTATTTGGAACGAACAGACGTCAGTATGTCAGATGACGCCCGGGTGAATCGTTATTGGAAGTACTTTTACATACTACCATAAAGCATGGAGGAGGCAATATTCAAGTTTGAGGTTGTATTTCGGCAGCAGTTGTGGGTGGAATTGTAAAAATAGAGGGTAAATTAACTGGTGAGAAATACAGAACACTATTAGAAGAACATGCCATACCATCAAGGCAGCGACCTATTAGCAATAATTTCATTCTACAGCAAGATAGTGATCCCAAGCATACCTCAAAACTTGTGAAAACGTATTTAATACAGCAGGAAACAAATCGGGTATTGCAGACTATGATATGGCCACTTCAAAGTCCTGACTTATGTATTATTGAGCATGTGTGGGATTATCTTAATAGAAAAAAGTGTGAAAGGGGGCCAAAGAACAAAAATGAATTTTGGAACATACTACAGGAAGAATGATACACTGTTCTCGAAAATTTCATTAATTCATTAATGGAACGCCTGCAAAGAAGAATGCAGGATACCATAGAAAATAAAGGTGGTCATACAAAATATTGAAAATTTAAGTTGTTAATGTTTAAACATCGATATGTGTTAGTTTTTATACATTAAAAGAATTTCAACTTGTGTAAGATTATTATTTATCCTTTTGTAATAGTTTCTTGTAAAATTCAACAAGGCGTCTTCTTCTGGACTTCCGGGCTGAAACCGCGTCATTGGTATAACTGCTGACGTTTCGCACCCGCTCGTATGGGACATCTTCAGGGCTCAACTACTGCTACCGTTTGTTTCACTGAAACTGTTTCAGTTTCGGTGCAGCATTTAATCATTCCCAGTTTATTTCTTAATTACAGTATTCTAATCGTGTGAAAGATTTTGAAAATTCAACTTGGAAATGCTTTGGTGCTACATCTTATTCGAATATTTTAGTCTTCCAATTAGTTGTATTCTCGATTCTTTGTTATTTTGAGGCATTTTAAATTTGTATTTAATCAATACACGTGCTTCTACTACGAGATATCTTGGTCGTTTTGTTAGATATTTTGAGGAACATATTTTTACACGAACGGAGTAACATTGCGTAAATAGAAATAGGAAACCACATTGTGGTCTCGTCGAGATAACGCGTACAAAAAATATCGAAGTTTACGTAACTTCTAATAACCGAAGCCGTACACGTTAGATTAATTTTAGTTCACGAAATGAAGAAATTGAATGGTGGATCTGTGAATATGTTCTGTAAAGATTCCAATGAAAAATCCATGGATGTTCTTAAAGTGAATCATAAAATTATGTCTTCATTTTCGGTAATTAAACCGGTATATTCATATTTAGAAGTTTATTATTTTGTTTTTTTAATTAGGACTTCTAAAACAATTGAGTAATTTTCAGAAATTTACCTTATTTGTGTTTGTATTTTGATATTTCAAAACAGTTGCTTGCTTAATCACTGAAGGTTGATATATAACCCCTTTCCACATTAATTTCCGTATTATGTATGCGTATTTCGACAACTAAGTTGTCATCATCAGGAGATAATTAAACAGTGTCGGTCCTGGAAAACTACGGCACAACACCCACACGAAACAAATCCCGTACACGATCTATACCATCGAAAACGCACAGCGCGTGTTTTGGCTTTCGTATGGAATTTATCGCGTGCGGGTTTTTGCCGTAGTTTTGTCCAGGTGCGTCACTGTTTATAATTATCTGCTGATGATGACAACTTACTTCGAAATACGTGTACAGAATACGAAAATTATTGTGGAAATGGGTTATATATCAACCTTAAGCGATTAAGTTAATCAACCACAGGCTCGAAATTACCTTAGCTGTTAGCTTAATAGAATTGCTTGAGCTTTCTTGTGAATTTAACTTACAAAGATTAACAATGTGTAAGTAAATCTTGTAGAGTATTACTGGTTGAAGTCACGTGATAAATTTAAACGAAAATTAATTGCAGTTTTAATTAAGAAATTATTTCGTATTGTCTTGCCATCAATCCGGTATTCGAATAAATCGTTTTACTGGCTTGTGATGTATGTACACTGCCGTTCTCAGAAGTTTGGCTGAGGGAGAACGTTTTACAATACTTTAATTTAACAAGTTCTATTACATTCAACGACCTTAATTTATATTTGCATTTACACACATTTTCAACTATTACGAACCCATGGTTCGTCCCTACCAGGTTCGATCATTTAGAAAATTTTAATGCTCTTTCGGTTGTTGTTTAACTATTATTGTGGTGGTACAGTAAGTGAATAATAACGTTCGAAAAGTCTCGTGGTAAATCAGTAGGTGTTACTAAACGACACAAGGAAATAACTTCTTGTATATTCTAACCGAAAAACAATTTAGAATTTTATTTACAAACATTGTAGTTAACAATCCACCTTCGTCAGGCATTTTCGCGTCACTGACATGATGCAAGCCATCAGCAATGCCTATACGTCTTCGCCGCCCACTAGTTCCTGTCGCTGGTTACACGGAGTATTGTCTAACCTTAGTTATTACCTACTTTATAAAATAAACAAAGTATTCCTTTAAAATTTCAGGTTTTACGAAGTGTCTAATCACAGGAAAAGTATTGGAAACCCTGATCCACTGAATATAAGTAACAGTTCCTTGTTTTTGTTATTCCATTTATAATAAGGTTACTGTTTGAAGGATAAGTGCTTTTGTCTTCTTCTAGTTTTCACTAAATACAAACTGTGAAATTCAGCACACTTTCTTATACTTAAGCGGAATATTTGTATAAACAACTGCAATTTAGATTTACAATTGCATGGTTATACATGCTGATTTATACAATTTACGTACAATCTAAGATATAATAAAATATTGAAATTAAAAGAAAATCTAATAGTTACCACATCGCTCACGCCTGTCATATTTTATAATTTAAAACACGGGCGATTGTTAAGCATCATTTTTACGAACGCGAACCAGCGTTTCCTCTTGCTACTTGTTTTTGACATGACATTAATTAAAATATTCGATTTGCACTTGCACAATTTTTGCGTTGTTGTTGTGTCGACGGCTCAAACCCGAGGGTATTTTAATTTTTCCCGTTTGATGTTTTCGACACCGATAATTTGATGTAATGAAATTGACGGAAATCCTATTAAAGTACATTTTACTGCGTTTTCTGCGACATCCTTTGTGTGGCAAAAAAAGCCGTAAACCGTAAAATTTAATGTCCATTGCATGTGTGACTTGAAAATCTAATGATGGTGGTGGAAAATTAATACCATGACAGAGATTCTATTTTTATTTACGTATTTTGTGCTGTGCAACATTACAGTACAAAGAAATGCGTTCGGTGAGCTTTTGTTATTCATTTCTTTAATATTGAATCCGTATTTTATTTTTAAGGTAAAATTGCCTAGAATGGTTCAGAAAAATTCTTAAAAGTTTACTCATTATTGCTATAAATATTGGAAGGAGAAAAATGTATTACAAAGTAAATAAATGACGTAAGTTTAGATGTTAACTTACACTTATTAGACTTAAATTTCGATACAAGAGGATTAATTAAAAAAAAATTTTAATTAGTTCTTGGATTCTCTGAAAATTTCTTATATTGTTCCTATTTTGAAAAATGATGATCCTGAGATCATGCATAATTATAAGCCAGTTGCTATTGTAACACCTTTGTCTGAAAGTTTTTGAGAAGTCGATTGCTCTACGCATCATTAATTAAATAAATAAATAAATAAATTAATTACTGTGAAAAATATAAAATATTTTCTAGCAGTTAACATGGTTACAGACATAGTTTTTCCAGAGAAAAAATACGAGGGTGGTTCCATAATTACTCGGCCTGGCCTAGAGATGGAGGGAGTTGTTTGAAAAATATCACTGTATTAGAAAGTACACAATCTATAAAGCATATGTTTCAAGTTTGAAGACGCCACGTTGTTTAGTATTTGTTTGGCAGTCATTAATATTAAACGTTTTCAGTGAATTTGTAAAAATGGAGAAAATTGGTCGTCATTACGTGATACGATACTTTTATTTCAAAGGCCTTTGTTCAACTGATATAAAAGTTGAACTGGGTTCTACTTGGGTGAGTCTACTCCTTCGTATACAACAGTGAAATATTAGCTAACAGCGTTTAAACGAGTCCGTACAAGCTGCCAAGAGGAGTGGTCGACCAAATCAGGTAACGACTCCAGAAATGGTGGAGAAAATCCATAAAGCAGGACTGGATGATCGTCAAATAAAAGTGCGCGAGCTAGCAGACATAGCAGGCACTTCAAACAGTGCGGTACACCGAATATTATTTGAAAATTTGGACATGAGAAGATGGCAAGATGGGTGCCGCGTTTGCTTACACTCGAGCAAAAACAGTGTCGTGAAGATGTTTCAATTGAGTGTTTAGGGAAGCTTCACAGCAACAAAGCAGAATGTGAGCGCCGTTTCATAACCATGGATGAAACATGGACTCAAAAGGAAGAACCGGCTCCAAAGAAGGCGAAGACCGTTTCATCTGCAGGCAAGGTTATGGCGTCGGTTTTTTGGGATGCGCGTGAAATAATGAAAAGAAGTAACCCATATATTCCTTGGAATATAGACTGGAGGATAAATGAAAAGAAATAGTGTAACTAACCCATATACTCCTTGGAATTGCCGGTGTGTTATCGCAATAGTTGGAAAAAGATAGACTGGGGGATAAATGAAAAGAAATAGTGTAACTAACCTATATATTCCTTGGAATTGCCGGTGTGTTATCGCAATAGTTGGAGAAAGGCATTGGATAGACTGAAGGATAAACGAAAAGAACTAACCCACATATTCCTTGGAATATAGACTGGAGGATAAATGAAAAGAAATAGTGTAACTAACCCATATATTCCTTGAAATTGCCGGCGTGTTATCGCAATAGTTGGAGAAAGGCATTATATAGACTGGAGGATAAATGAAAAGAAATAGTGTAATTAACCCATATATTCCTTGGAAGTGCCGGTGTGTCTTGACGTTTCTCAAAAAGAGTTGTTCCGCAACGTTTCGACAAGATCTCGCTCATCTTCTTCTAGACATTGTTTAATTAAGTCAATGTTTTCTCTTCTAATTACAATTTTTTCGCACTTTACAAAATTCACTTAATGGAAAAAATTTGATAATTTAAAGGCAGGTAAAATTGATTTAAATCAGTATCCGTGCGGAGAAAGATAGCGAGTTTTGGGAAAGTGGAATTATTTTAAAACTTCCTCACAGATTGCCAAAAGTTGTCAAAAGTACTGGTGCTTAAATTCTTAATTAATTGCGCTAAATAATCGTGTTTCATTGACTCCATGAAACTTTCTGCAAAACCCGCTGCGAACTTTTCGAACAACCTGTTACATTCTGTGTCGGCGTATCGAAGCAAGATCTGTCCGATGTTAAATTAAACATGTAGCACAGGCTTCGTTGACACAAAATGTTAAATTCAGCTTTTCAGGAAAGTGTTTTTATACTTGTCGCGCCGATACTCGTACATGAACGCTAAAAACAAAAGGAAGTTTCGTTTAAAAATACAGCGTATCTCGTTGAATGCAAGGTTATTGCATTATGGACAAAAACTACGTACGTAGAAGTCGCAAAAAGAGTATGGAAGTGCACGATCGCAATCAAATATCAGCATAAATCATGATTCATGAGATCGCTTGTGTATGCAATTAAAAGTCTTAAATATCCTTGAAGATCGTCGGGCAAATTTATGTACCTCTACACACACATACACTTTCCAATGATGTAATTAATAATTCAGAAGTATGTAATTAATGGTGTTGTTTTGACGAAGAATATTCAAAATAACCATGTACGATCATGTTCTTATTCTTTGCGGCGAAAAGAAGCAATCTTTAGTTATTTAATGGCAAAACATTAAGCGTATATTACACGAGTTTACACAATATCTGTTAGAGTTCGATTATTTAGAGAAGAAACTTCAAGGTCAATGCGCTCGGACGAAATTTGGTTTAGGACGAGTCAATTATGCGCTGAAGGGGCGACCCTGTTTGCAGTGCTGTCCATTGTTGTTCGTGTGTCTATAGTGTGTGTGCTGTTTTCGCTCTTTTTACTTGTTAGCTTCATAATTTATATAAAAGACTATTTTTTCAAAACCATTTTATCAGTGGTAAGTGGAAAATTATTACGATTGAAGTAAAAAAATATATACAGAAATATTAAAGTTAGGTTAAGTATTGGTTGGATGCCACCGTGTTACGCCTATGGTTGAATCTCGTCGCGCAGATTTTGATGAGTCATAGTTTCTTCTCTAAATAATCGAACTCTACGTGAAATATTTTAGCTGTTGCTGACTATTGATAACATGACGATTCTGTTTATGTTACTGAGTTAGAGGTTGCCCATTTTTAGAAAAGAAGAAATATGTACGTAGTACAAAAATAAGGTTAATTGTTATGTTCCAAAAAATTTCGTTTTAAAGCTTGCTTCTTATATGTAGGCTTAGGTACCAGCAATAGACTTCATACGCGTGTTCAAGAAACTTCAATAACGCTCCTGCACGACTCGTAAATCCTGATACATACGTTCCACTCCTCGCTCAGATTTCCTAAAGGTGTTTCAAATTGAGAGGTTTTTTAAGAATAAATAAAATATAGATTTGTCTGGGTATGTGGGCATTTAAAAAGTGTGATGTATGACAGTTATAAAAATGGTTTCGTAAACGGTATAACAATGCGTTCAAATTGTTGAATTATTTTATGAAAATCAGCGTTCTGTGAAAAGAGTTTTTAGGAAATTACGTGAATTTTATGGTTTACATAATCATCCATCTAAAAGCACTATTGGTCGAATTATTTAAAAATTTCAAGAGACCGGTTCCGTGGAAGATCAAAAAAGTGAAAAATACAGTCGTAGTGGTCGTTCACAAGAAAATATTGGTTTGATTCGTGAAAGTGTTGCTGAAGATCCTGAAATGTCCATTAGACGACGTTCACAACAACTTGGGCTTAGTCGATCAACAACATGGCGTATTTTATACAAGGATTTAGCTCTAAAGGCATGTAAGGTTCAAATAACACAGGAACTGAAACCACTATATCATTTAAAACGTCGTTCATTTGTCAATCACATCAATGAACAACTAGCTGATTTTTCTCAAAAAGTAATGTTTTCCGATGAGGCACATTTTGAACTTGGTGGCCATGTTAATAAACAAAATTGCCGTACCTGGGGTGAGGAAAATCCATGAATTATTCATGAGAAACCTATGCATCCTAAACGAGTTACTGTTTGGTGTGCATTATGGTCAGGTGGTGTAATTGGACCTTACTTCTTTGAAAATGCTGCTGATGAAGCTGTAACTGTCAATGGTGATAGATATCATCGGATGATAACCGAATTTTTGTGGCCTGAATTAATAAATATTGATCTAGAGGATATGTGGTTTCAACAGGATGGCGCTACACCTCACTTTGCACACGAATCAATTGATTTATTGAAAGTAAATTTCCTGGACGTGTAATCTCAAGAAACGGTGATGTTAATTGGCCACCAAGATCATGTGATTCGACACCGTTAGACTATTTTCTTTGGGGTTATGTGAAAAGTGAAGTTTATAAAAACAATCCACAATCAATTCCTGTTTGACAGATGAAATTATTCGTGTCATTGGTGAGATAGAGCCTCAATTATGTCAAAATGCCATTGAAAATTTTAACAATAGAGTGGACGTCTGTGGAGTTGCAAGAGGAGGCCATTTGGCAGATATTATTTTTCGCATATAAATGTCATAATTAATACTTCAATTACCAATAAAAAGTGTTTAATAAAAGTGAATGCAAATTATATGTTTTATTTATTCTTTAAAAAACAGTGAAATTTTAAAACACCCTTTAGATTTACAGTAAAATTATTGAAGTGATTGTAGAGAAAGTGGAGCTAAATACTCATTACATCCCATATTCTTTAAATGTAAAACTGGATCTTCAATTTTCAGATTTTCGATTTTGAAAACAGCTTTGCATCTCTGAGACAAAAGCTGTTCAAGCATTTCATTCAAACCGAGTCATCGAATCTATAAATTTGGCATCTTTTTACCACGTTTAAATTCATTTACCCATCTACTTATTGTAGCGGATGATGGAGCAGATTCACCTAATGTTTCCCGTAACTCATCTTTTATTTCGGTAGCTTTTATACCCTTAATTACGAAGTATGTAATCACCGCACGATACTCTGCTTTTTCCATTTTAACAAAACGACGTGTTGCTTCTTTTTCAATCAGCTGTCAAAAATAAACTAATCAACCGATTTATCTGAATATCGGAATGTAAACATATAAATAGGCAACTTAAATTACAGTGCATTTGTTTCACCAATTAGAGCGCCACCTATGTGTCATTCTCACTACTTGTCAAACTATCCTCGTACATACGTTATAAAAGCAAGTTTCATTAAATTTGAATGGATGCAATAATGACTTTATTTTAACTTTTTCTTTAATTATGCAAATATTATAACATAATTATAAATTTGACAGTTAACATGAACCTTTTCCCATTAACTTAAATAATAGCTTCCTTTGTCAGTTCCACTAATCACTGCAAAAAATTAGAACCAAATTGAAAATGGACATTTGCAAATGAAGATTATAAAGCGTATATCCTGCGGTGTATATTATTAGATGCGCACACGTATCAATATACTTACAACTAAATTATATTAAATTTACGCGCTCTATTTGACAAACTATTTTATGTAACAACCTTCTAATGAAGAGACATTACATCTAATGAGTCTGCATAGTTTTACGAGGAAAAAAACCGAACCAATAGTAATAATCTAACAGGTTTATACTCCTGTATCCTTGGTATACGGTCCTTGGTTGTGTATTATATAAGATAGCCACTTGCTCGTCGTAGAATAAAAAAAACAGTGCCTTCTCATTTACGGGAATCTCATAATGAGGAATATTTCAAGATATATTTCTTTTATTTATACACTCCGCGCAACATGAATAGGACCAACTGCATATATGACATTTGTAGTTGGTATAAACATGGTAGCGCGCTGGAATTGTTATTTTCGAAAATAAGAGGGTTGATAGAAAGATGTATGTAGGTACCAAATATAATTTTTGTTAAAGTCAGTGCAAATGTACGTTACTAATGACAATAAGTAGAGTAATTAAACGCCACTTGAATACGACCAATCTACAAAATAAAAGACTCGTTTGCAATAACAAAATACTTTATTGTTCAATAATGAGTACTTCTGCCATTATTTCTTATAACCTCAAACAGTCGGGATGGAATGGAATTATACAGGGTTCACAAGTAGTCAACGGGAAGTTCAGCGCAACTGAATTGGGTAGCATTGGAGTACAATTTACGCGACAACCATCCCCAAACATTTTCTATGATGTCCAGGTCGGGGGAGAGCGATGGCCAATCGAGAACCTCCATGCCTTGTTCTTGAAACCAGCGTCGAACAATGCGCGCGGTGTGAATACTGGCATTATCTTGTTGGAAAATAAATGGCCCACCTGCCATAACGTTGGAAAATGTGTCTTTCACCTGTTGCAGCAGCTGGACGTACTTTTCCGAATTCTGTCTGCCCTTCACTATTACTAAATCAACAGGTCCGTTATAGGAAACAGCTCCCCATACCATGACCGAACCAACATCGGCTCGCCTTCGTGACTGAATCACTTCATCTTTACGTAAATCGTGGAAATAATAAGAAAACCCATCCGGGCCATCTAAATTAAACTTCTTCTCGTCACTGAAAATAACAGTTTGCCATTCTCTTGTCCACCCCATTTTTGCTTGAGCAAACTGAAGACGTGCAGTGCGCTGAAATTCTCTTAAAGGAGGCCGTCGTTTAATTTTCAAACGTTTTAAATGCGGACAGGTCTTCAGTAACTTCTGTACAGTTCTTACCGATGCATTCGTTCCAACGTTATTCGCGATTTGTCTTGCCGTTAATGCCGAATTCGATGCTTCGCGTAATATGGCTCGACGTTCTCTCTTAGTTGTAACGGATGTTGTTCGCCCTTTAAAACGTTTTCCATAATTCTCGGGATTCCTAATAAAATTGTTCACAACCTGGTGTGATCGACTTATTTTCTTTGCAGTAGCCCTTGAGGAATACCCTTTTTGATGGAACGCTTTAATTTTTCCAATTTCTTCCACAATACCCTTAATTCTTGCACAATACCCTTAATTACAGATGTTTGTTTATCCGGATACACGTTGTAACTCGACACTCATCCGGTAGCTTACTATTAAATACTGGTCGTATCCAACCGGCGCGGTGCATTTTATATGTATGTGGTACTTACGTCACCCAATGCATAACGTTAGGCACTATTGCGCAATAATGCGTATTATTTGCCATATCATACCATTACAAACTTGCATTGTATTTTTAGTAAACGAATTGTTTTTCAAACCACCGAAAGCTTGCAACAAGTCGGGTGGTCCTATTCATGTTGCGCGGAGTGTATGAGAAGAACGTGATAGCTTCTAGCGAATGTATTAGAAACGTATAAGACTAATTAGATTATCTTCTTATTCCATCGACATATAATGAATGTTATTACACAGAAGAAAAGTGGAATATTTAAAATTTTTCGCAAGATTTTTTTTTTTGTTTAAACATTTTAATATCGTATTATTCTTCATTCTATAATTGCATCTTGTATATTTATCTGAACGTTACAAGAAATGATTTTAGTTACACGAGGAGTGAACGAAAAGTTCCCAGGTCAAATTAAAATAAAACAACTCTTACAGCTGAATATACAAGTAATAAAACTTTAGAATCAAGTTCGAAAAACTTTATTAGAGAGATTTGTATTGGGTTTTGAAATAAATTATTATTATTATTATTATTATTATTATTATTATTATTATTATTATTATTATTATACAGAAAAATAATGAATAATCATTGCCTCCCTCTTTCGTCCAATACAAAAATGTATTGACCGACAAAGCGATATAGAATGATTCCTTTTAACATTAATTGGTAAAAAGCCGTGAGGCAAGCGTCTGTCTATTACACACTGGAAATTTAGTTACTGATATATGAGCTAGACGCATTCTCGCTTTGTCTGTCAATACATTTTTGTATTGGACGAAAGAGAGAGGCAATGATTATTCATTAAAAGTCTCAAGTCGAAAGTCTATTTTTATATAAAAGCAGATAAAGAGAGCAAGTCAGTAATTTTGAAGAAAAGCGATTACTTTCAAAGAATGAGACAAAAGTAATATCCGACGGACAAAATAGATTTCGTATTTGCAAGCAAGTACTTTAGGATAAGTGTTGGCCCTCGAGGGTGTAGGTCTAGTACGGACTTTGCGTTTCTGTGCGGATTTTGCCGTGGTTCTAGGTGCGACACTGTGATTAAATATCTGCTGATGATGACAACTTAGTTGTTGATATACGTGTACAGAATACGAACATTATTGTAGAAAAGGATTATATTAACCTTATTTGATTAATCTAATGAAGCAAGTACTTTAGGACAAGTGTTTGGCTCTCGAGGGTGTAGGTCTAGTACGGACTTTGCGTTTCTGTGCGGATTTTGCCGTGGTTCTAGGTGCGACACTGTGATTAAATATCTGCTGATGATGACAACTTAGTTGTTGATATACGTGTACAGAATACGAACATTATTGTAGAAAAGGATTATATTAACCTTATTTGATTAATCTAATGAAGCAAGTACTTTAGGATAAGTGTTTGGCTCTCGAGGGTGTAGGTCTAGTACGGACTTTGCGTTTCTGTGCGGATTTTGCCGTGGTCCTAGGTGCGACACTGTGATTAAATATCTGCTGATGATGACAACTTAGTTGTTGATATACGTGTACAGAATACGAACATTATTGTAGAAAAGGATTATATTAACCTTATTTGATTAATCTCTCCTTCGAAAATTACTCTTGGTTGTTCTTGTTTATATTCAGCCACAGATAGTTCAAATTACTTACTGTTCAGAAGAGATATTCCTATATCTTGACTGTACCCCACACCCTGTCTCAGAATAAGAAGAAGTGATTTAAATATCTTGCATAAACGCGGTATACATTGCCTAAAAATAAAACTTACCATCAAATTGAAACACAAACAGTTGTGAATGTTATAGTTTGTCAACAATATTAATCTCTTTCTTTATTATATAAAAATAAATAATAAAATTCATTTTAATGGAAGTATGATTGTACAAACGTTACTTTTTGGATTAATATGTACGACCTATCCAAAATTAAGATTAAATATTAAAATAAAACAATGCAAAAATGTAATTAAACGTTCACAGGTTATGAAAAATGGCGGACATCTGGCATTCATTTATCCATATTAAACTTGCCTATTCAAAAAACAATGAAATCTCTTAAATATATGTACTATTTTGGCGCAATATTTGAATCGCTCCTTTTTATTCTGAGACAAGATACAATAAAATTTACTTGTTTCTATAGTAGTCTAGGAATTTATTAATACGTCCTCGTAATATCAGAATTGATTAAAGAACCAACAATACATTTTCGCAAAGAGAGATACGGTATAGTCTTTTTCCTTCAAATTTCCAAGCATTTTGGTTTTTTGTTGGTTCATTCCCAAGCCACACTATCTCGTATCTCTTTCCAAACTATCAAGTGCCTCTTTCACACTTTTTGGCTTAACCATGTATTGTGTTTGCATTATTTATAAATATAAATTTATATTGCATTAGAGTGAACACTTTATTGGTCGCTAAAAGACAATTCTTGAACGAGATATGTGTTCGTCCCAAATAATGGAAAAACCAATCAATGTATCAATTTATTCGTATTAAAAATTTCCGTTTTTATTGATACAAAAGGTACTAAAAAAGTTTTGCAATATGACGCAACAATGAATCGTAGGAAGCTGCTAGTTGCTGTATGTTGAGACATGTTCATACGTGCATAGTAGCCGCCGCGCCATGTCGATGGACTCAGTTATTCATTAGCAGTGAGAGTGTAAAGTGCTTGCGATGACATCGTGATCACGAAATGAGATAAGGGCAGTTTTGCGTTATAATTTCGTGCGTGGTTTAAACATAGACCAGCGCTTCGAAGAAATGACTCTTGCACTAGGTGATGTTTGTCCACATCGAACAACGTTATTCAAGTGGTATAGAGAATTCCAAAGGGGAAATTTAACTGTGAAGGATGCTGAGAAGCCGGGAAGGCCACGAACGTCAGTTACGAAACCGTTACTACTGTGAGGAAAATGCTTGGCCAGGACAGACGAGCGATCTACCAACAGATAGAGGGTACTTCAGGTCTAAATGCATCAGCAATTTGTTCGACAGACTGAAGAGCAGACGACACGACGTGTGACTTGGTGCCGGGAGATGCTAAAAAAGTTTAATAAAGGACAATCTCGGTATGTGAACAACATCGTGACAGGTGACGAGACTTGGTTGTACTATTACAATGTGCCGACCAAAGCTCAAAGCAAAGTTTGGGTCTCTGATGATGAGGACACATCCGTAGTTGTCAGAAAATCCCGATCTGTAAAGAAGAAAATGATAGCTGTATTTTTCAAATCGAGTGGAATTGTGGAACGCATCGTTTTTGACACACAGAAGACAGTCACAACTAGGTGGTATACTTAACAGTGCCTGCGTAAAGTCATTGGATCTATGAACAACCTGCAGCCAAAGTCAAGAATGGACACCTAGTTTCTCCATCACGATAATGCTCCAGCTCACCGCGCCAAAGCCTGCACCGAATATTTGACCACCACAGGACTGAAACTTCTCGAGCACCCTCCCTACGGTCCAGATCTTGCTCCTCGCGACCTTACACTGTTCCGGCATGTGAAAATGAAGCTAAAATGGAGGCGGTTTTCCAATGATGAGGACCGTCTGCGGGCTGGGGACAACGAGTGTGCTTTACTCCCTAGTGAAACTTGGCAGAACTGGTTTAAAGATTGGTTTCGGTGGATGGAGAGGTGTATTGAGTGTAGAGGAAATTACTTTGAAAAAATTAAATAAACAAAGCTGTATTGCAAAACTTTCCTAGTACCCTTTGTATAACCAACAATAACGACGTTTAATAAACATTGACCTAATCGCAATTAAAACGGCCTACTTACATAGTTATTTTAAAGGATAAATTATTACATCGACGCTAATTAATTAATTCGCTTTGATATGCCGTAGGTTTATTAATAAAAAGAAATTGTTTAGGCGTTTTTCACAAGAGCTTGGAGTCGTTCGATTTCATTTTGATATTAAAATTCTAGTTCATAAAATGTTTATTATATTCACACCAGATTGTGGTACTGTGAGCTTATAGAGGAAGAATATATAATTTATGGAACACATGGTAGATACGTAAATATGTTTCAAGAGCAAATGCGCGCGCGTGTGTGCGTAATTGTTGATATAAATTTTGTCATCGATTACATTAAGCAACTTATTTTTTTAAATGTGGTTTTAATAACGCTTATCACCATTTTTGATAATTGTTTTTTAATTTCCGTTTTCCTGTTTTTTTTTTTGTTATGATTGTGGCATTATCGAAAAATATTGCACTGTAATATTAATAATTTCAATTGTTTAAGTTAATTCGAGAAAAAAAACCGTTCATTTTGAATGAAATATTAAAATTAAATGTGACGTGGTAACTTCCTGGTAAATTTTTCCTCGAATTAATCAAAGTATTAAAGAATGATGATATACGAGGTTTGGTAATTAAATAATAGGACTGGAAATGTTATTTATTGCAAGTGAACGTATATTTACCTTTTATTCCCTTCAAGAACCTTCCTCCCCTATCTAAGCACCGCTGCATACGCGTCTTCCGTTGTTCAAAACAATGCTGTATTTCATCAGTTATCAGCTTCTTCAACAACTCTGAAATTTTTGCTTTTACATGCTCAATAGATAGAAAATGTGTTTAGGAATGCGGTTCAGAAGCGCTTAATTTTAATATTGTCGATTATTTTAGCAAATGCCTAGTAATATGTTTTACTTTTAGATTTCTCTTTGGTATCACTTTCAGTTTTTCTGCCCTACACCCTCGAGAACCAAACACTTATCATAAAGTACTTGCTTGCAAATACGAAACCTTTTTTGTCCGTCGGATATTACTTTTATCTCATTCTTGGAAAGTAATCGCTTTTCTCCAAAATTACTAACTTGCTCTATTTGCTTTTAAATCAACACAGACTTTCGACTTGGGACTTTTAATCGAGTTCCATTCATGATTAACTAACATTTGTCTTTGTTCTTGCAAATTCTGTTCAATTTGGATCTTACAATACAAGTCTCTCTAATGATGTTTTTCGAACTTGATTCTAAAGTTTTATTACTTGTATGTTCAGCTGTAAGGGTTATTTTATTTTAATTTGGCCTGGGAACTTTTCGTTCGACCCTCGTGTAGCTAAAATCATTTCTTGTAACTTTTAGATAAATATACAAGATCAATTATAAAGGCTGTTTCAAATTGCGCGTTTTTTTTAAGAATCAATAAAATATAGATAGCGCACTGAATTTGTCTCTGTATGCGGGCATTTAAAAAGTGTGATGTATGACATTTATAAAAATGGCTTCGGACACGGTACGACAACGCGTTCAAATTGCTGAATTATTTTATGAAAATCAGTGTTCTGTGAAAAGAGTTTTTACAAAATTACGTGAATTTTATGGTTTACATAATCGTCCATCTGAAAGCACTAGTGGTCGAATTAGCTAAAAATTTCAAGAGACCGGTTCCGTGGAAGAACAAAAAAGTGGAAAATGCAGTCGTAGTGGTCGCTCACAAGAAAATATTGGTTTGGTTCGTGAAAGTGTTGCTGAAGATCCTGAAATGTCCATTAGACGACGTTCACAACAACTTGAACTTAGTGGATCAACAACGTATTTTACACAAGGATTTAGCTCTGAAGGTATATAAGGTTCAAATAACACACGAACTGATACCATTAGGTCATTTAAAACGTCGTTTATTGGTCAACTTCATCAATGAACAACCAGCTGATTTTTATCAAAAAATAATGTTTTCCGATGAGGCACATTTTGAATTTGGTGGCTATGTTAATAAACAACATTGCCGTATCTGGGGTGAGGAAAATCCACGAATTATTCATGAGAAACCTATGCATCCTAAACGAGTTACTGTTGGGTGTGCATTATGGTCAGGTGGTGTAATTGGACATAACTTCTTTGAAAATACTGCTGGTGAAGCTGTAACTGTCAATGGTGAGCGATATCGTCGGATGATAACCGAATTTTTGTGGCCTGAATTAATGAATATTGATCTAGAGGATATGTGGGTTCAACAGGATGGCGCTACACCTCACTTTGCACACGAATCAATTGATTTACTGAGAGAAAAAATTCCTGGACATGTAATCTCAAAAAACGGTGATGTTAATTGGCCACCAAGATCATGTGATTTGACACCGTTAGACTATTTTATTTGGGGTTATGTGAAAAGTCAGGTTTATAAAAACAATCCACAATCAATTCCTGCTTTGAAAGATGAAATTATTCGTATCATTGGTGAGATAGAGTCTCAATTATGTCAAAAATTGAAAATTTTAACAAAAGAGTGAACGTCTGTGAAGCTGCAAGAGGAGGCCATTTGGCAGATATTATTTTTCACATATAAATGTTATAACTGATACTTCAATTACCAATAAAAAGTTTTTGAAAGTGAATGCAAATTTTTGTTTTATTTATTCTTTAAAAATACCGCGAAATTTGAAACACCCTTTACATATATTATATATGCATACCATATATGAATATATAAGTACATATACATATTTAACTAACAATTTTTATTGGCTGAAAATATTACGATAACGTAGAAGCATTTTGTGCAACGGCTTTCCGGGTTTGATAAGAGTAATTATTGAAGGTTAGCTGCGATAATTAGTCACAATTAAAAAAAATGATTCTAATAATCGGATAAGGATGCATTAAGTAAAAATTTTAATTTTATGTATTTAATTATGTAATATTACATTTACGCTATGTTAGCATATTTAGAATTCATTTAGGAATGAGTAATGGTGAACTAGCAGAAGTGAAACCATAGTTATGTGGATATAATGGGTGTTTTTTTTTTGGAGGCGGAGACTTTTACATTGAAATAAAACAAAGAAAAATGTTTTTAATATCCATGAACTTGACATTATTTGAAAGACAAGTTTATGGCATTAATTTCTGAATATGATTTCGGGCATGTGGTCGCCGTGGCTGGCGCGTACATGGCGTAATCTGGAGGTCCAATTTTCACACACTCTTCGCAGTAAATCAAGCTGTACTTCGGCAATAACGCGTCGAATGTTGGCTTTCAAGTGCTAAATTGTTTCAGGTTTATTGGCGTAGACATGCGACTTTACATACCCCCGGAGTAAGTTATCAAATGGCGTCAAATCGCACGAAACCATATGCAACATTAATGCCTTGCAGTTGAGGCGTGAAAACGTTAGTAATGTCAGAGTTTCTCCTTTAACTGTAAGAAGAACGTTGAAGGAAGTAAGATTGAATAGTAGAAGGCTTGCAGTTGGACCATTACTTACTGCAGCGTGTAAAGTATAACGCTTGAGATTTGACAAAAATCTTGTAGATTGGATAGTTGAAGATTGGAAGCGAGTTTTGTTTTCGGCGAAGTCAAGTCCAATTCTGGCCAAAAATAATCTTCTAACATGGCACGACAGTGAACTTCATTTACTATAACATGGCAATCATTTTTATCGACGGAAAAATATGGTCCAATCACACCTCCAGCATAAAATCCACATCACAAGGTCACTTTTTGTGGTCAAATATGTAGGTTTCTTGCTGTCCAATACATATCTTGCTTATTGACAAAGCCATTAAGCCAAAAGTGAGCTTCATCGCTGAAGGTAATTTGTCGATGATATTCAAGGTTTTCTTCAAACTTTAGCAGAGCCTAACCGGAGAAGTTTTGATGCTTTAAATGATCAAACGGCTTCAGTTCTTAAGTTCATTTGATCCTGTAAGGCTATAAACCAATATCTTTACGCAAAATTCGCCACAATGTGGTTTGAGAGATTTACAATTCTTGTGAACGGCGTGGAATTGACCGATTTGGCTCATTTTTGAGCTGAAGCACTCACGGCTGTGATATTTTCGTTATTTCGACCAGTGCGTTGTCTCACTGGTAGAGGAACATCCAATAGAGAATATTTTGACTCGAATTTATCCACTATAGTACGTACAGCCTGTCTAGTGGGACGATTATTACGACTGAAAGTTAGAGTAAGCGCTCTTAAAGTTGCGACCATCGCCTCAGAATTGCGGTAGTAATTTTTAATAATTTCCAAACGTTGCTCGCTCGTGAACATCCCCATGTAAAAATGCTAATCTTAACTGACGTTTTAACGTTGACAGATCATGGAAAACGTTCGTATTGAAAGACAAAATTGTTATTTCCCTCTTGGAAAACCTTATACAAATGTAAATAAAATACATATTTTAAATTTTCATTTGAAAATAGAAGATTTATGATTTATAGTAAATATAGAGAAAAACAAACGACGTTGACAAAAGCTACGCGTTTTAAGAATTTTATAAACGAACTGCAGACTGTAATGCATAATACCCATCTTATGAGTATCACAATAAATATTTTGCCGACTGTACATTCTTGATAGCAAAGCAATACCTTTCTTAGTAGTAAATTTGCCTTTTTATACTCAAATAACCTTTGACGAAATTTTATGTTATTGCCACTACGAGTAAATGTATACGTATGTTTAACATAAGAACAATATATAATAGCAACTTGAAACAATTTGTTTTTTAATTTTCACTACTGTTGCTATGCAAATTTAAAAGAAAATAATGCGATTTTAAAAGCCGTTTTTCTATACCGTCATCACTTTTGATTTCTTTGACTAATTTCGTTCGTCTTTCCTTTTTCTCCGTACACGCAATTATAAAGACACACTCGTTCGTGGACGCATGAATAACAAAAGAATCTCGCCGACAGTGATTTTCTTGTTTATAGCGGGTAATTAACACTTTACTTTAGCATATAAACAGCAATCATGGGGGTCATTATTCTCTCGCAGGTAATTGCACACTTATAACCCGAAGAGAATGCGAATTGCAAAGGAAAACCATCGAAAGAGAGAATGAAGAGATGAAAGAAATAATAAAAGAAAGGAAAACGATCGAGTAGGATATCCTATCGATATGACAATAAAATGATATTGTTGGGAAACAATAGCGTTTACTAGGCATGTGCATTATATACTTTTATGTTGGGTACGTATTGTATGTACAGAAAAACGACTTTTCTTAGATAAATCCGTATAAGAATCCAATCGGCGCGAAGGCGCATGTGCAAATTTAGTAGCAAATGTTTTATGTGCGTGATGATGGTGCACTCTGGCGGTAAAATCGCACAACTTGCACATACCCTGCCGCGAATGTAGCTCACGGTTAGGCTGACATTTATATGTTAATATTGACAGTATTTGCATTGCCATTTAGACTTAACCTACAATAATCTAATTTTCAATAGCGCGTCTCGGCGATACCAGACACTATATTTTCCGATAATTGGGTGTATACGTTTTCTTGAATTTCTAAGGTGTTTATTCGCTTCTAATTAGTAATATAAATGATGTAATTTTAATAAATTATACGCACACAATGTCAGGCCCAGAAAAGGACATTGAAAGTGCGCGCGAACGAATTGTATTTGTTTGTGTTGTAATACATTACGGGTCATTAAGTAAATAATTATTGCAAATACGCTCACGGATTTTAGTTGTCTTAGTATAAGGATCGCATTATACATAGTTACTGTATTTATATTATAAAAACAAATGATCAACGAACATAATAAATATTCGTTTCTTGGGAAGTTTTGGAAATATCGAAAATTTTCGGGAAATTCTAGCTTTTTTTTATAAGACAATTGATAAAAAGAAACATTTATGTTCATGTTTCACAAACTTTACATAAAATAAATTGGACAACTATGGGTGCTGGTATTTTAATAGTGGAAACTATTAATATAAAATAAAAATAATACATGCGTGAAACTATACGAGGGTGGTCCCATAAGTACCCCGCCTGACCTAGAGATGACGGTAGTTGTTTGAAAAATATCACTGTATTAGAAAGTACACAATCTATAAAGCATACGTTACAAGTTTGAAGACGCCACGTTGTTTAGTATTTGTTTGGCAGCCATCAATAGTGAACGTTTTCAATGAATTTGCAAAAATGGAGAAAATTGGTCATCGTTACGTGATACAATGCTTTTATTTGGAAGGCCTCAGGCCAACCAATATAAAAGCTGAACTGGATTCTACTCTGGGTGAGTAGAATGCATGCTGCTCCTTCGTTTACAACACTGAAATATTGGGTAGCAGATTTTAAACGAGACCGTACGAGCTGCCAGGACGAACATCGCACTGGTCGACCAAATGAGGTGATGACTCCAGGAAGAAAATCCACAAAGCGATACTGGATGATCGTCGACTGAGAGCGCGCGAGGTAGGCATTTCAAAAAGTGCGGTACATCGCATATTATTTGAAAATTTGGACATGAGAAAGCTGTGTGCAAGGTGGGTGCCGCGTTTGCTCACACTCGAGCAAAAACAGTGCCATGAAGATGTTTCAATTGAGTGTTTAACGAAGTTTCACAACAACAAAGCAGAATTTTTGCGCCGTTTCATAACCATGGATGAAACATGGATCCATCACTTCACACCCGAGACAAAAGAACACTCAAAGCAATGGTCTCAAAAGAGAGAACCGGCTCCAAAGAAGGCGAAGACCATTTCATCTGCAGGCTAGGACATGGCATCTGTTTCTTGGGACGCGCGTGGAATAATTTTCATTGATTATCTTGAAAAACTTATTGCAACGTTTGAACGAAGAATTCAAGCAAAAACGGCCGCATTTGGCTAAGAAGAAAATGTTGTTTTATCAAGACAATGCACCAGCTAACAAATCCGTTATTGCAATGGCCAAAATTAAGAATTAAAGTTTGAATTGCTACCTCATGCATCCTATTCGCCAGATTTAGTCCTCTCGGATTATTTTCCGTTCCCAAAACTTGAAAAAATGGCTCAGTGGTCAAAGATTTTCCAACGATGAAGAAGTGATGTCGGCAGTTAATGGCTACTTGGAGGAGCAAGACAGTTCATATTATAGAAAGGGTATCGAACTTCGCTGGGAAAAGTGTATAGAGCTGAAAGGAGATTCGTGTTGAAAAATAAATATATTTCTTTCCAAAATTTTTGTGTTTCCTTTGTTGGGTCGGGTACACCTGTCACCACCATTTATTTTATTCAACCAGAATTTCTAAGGACATTTATTTAGGCGAAACTTTATGGATACTTTATTTAATTTTTTTTCGTAATGAATAACATATGCCATGGATATGTAATGTATTCATTATTTTTAATGCATTTTTCCTTTTATTGAGAGTGGACGTCTGTGGAGCTGCAAGAGGAGGCCATTTGTCAGATATTATTTTTCTCATATACATGTCATAACTGATACTTCAATTACCAATAAAAAGTTTTTGAAAATTGCAAATTACGTGTTTTATTTATTCATTAAAAAAACCGCGAAATTTGAATCATCCTTTATATATACGTTTATTTAACTATTTTTAAGTGCCTTATAAATATGAAACGAAGTGTACATGGGATACATATCCATCTTCGCGTGACCTTTAGCTAACATTCGAAAAAACTAATTCAGTGGTGGGAGTATAATAAATCTAACGAGTCAGCCATGATGTTTTTTTTGCCGTTCTAATTGCACTTTTTTATTATGCCGCCAATATTCTTTATTTACATGTCGATGTATGTATGTATATAAGTAAGTACGTTGTATGTTTAATAATATATGTAAATAGAGTATATTTCTTTAATACACTTAGCGGAATTACGTTGCAGATCTTGAAAAATAACGAATTAGAGTCTTTAACGCTTGCAGTTTTCATTGCCGAGGTCATGTCCTATTATCTAGATTGCGTTAAACGTTAGGAAGATTCATGTCATCGAGTCGTCTTGATTTCTCCCACCCTTTACCAGTCCATCTCTTTTAAATGGTTATATAAGTACGTTAGTTTTATATACATATATAACTGATCACGATTAAAGATTATTTCGCCTCTGAGACAATTAGTGAAACGACACAAGAAGGAAACGTTGCACATGTTATATACAGCTAAAAATGACTTTCAAGGTCATGGAATTTTCCGTTGGCCGCCAATGAAAAACCTCAAATGAAATTTTCATACATATGCATACATGCATACGAATATTTTTTGTGTATTCGACGCTGTTGTTGTTTTAGTCGTATTTTTTTTCTGCGTTCGACTTAGCAATTCAAATAAGCGCTTGGCCATTATATATTCTGAATTTATAGAATGTATAACTTACATTATTTAAGAGTTTCTTTTGTTTAATTGATTGTCATTAACATTTAATAATCGCGAAGTAATTTTAATTAGATTTTATCACGTTGGCCTCTCTCGCAAGCGCGCGTGTCGTTTAACGCTTAATTGGAAGTGTGGGAAATATAGGACGTGTAGATTTGGAAATTGGATTATCAAAGACAAAAGCATTTTTTTTTATATTAGAATGAGTCTATAAATGATGGGATACGCCTTTATTAGGCGTATCCCATCTGGGGCGTTTGGGTAGGCCCATGTTCAAAAAGGGAGATCCTAATCAAATGGTTAACTACAGTCCAATAAGTTTATTAAATACATTTAATAAAATATTGGAATACCTTCTTTTTATTCGATTAAATAAATTTCTGACAAAGTGTAACATTTTTAACGACTTCCAACACGGCTTCACCAAGGGCAAATCTATCGATACTGCACTTTTTTTATACAGATAGAATATTGACAATACTAGAAGAACGTAAATATGCTTGTAGTATATTTCTAGACTAAGTCGAGCCTTCGACAGCGTCGACCATAAAATACTATTGACAAAACTCGAACTTTACGGTGTACGTGGATTGGCTAATGAGTTGTTGTCTTATTTATCGGGCAAACAACAAATAGTATTTCTTGTAATGGCGGGACGGCTTCCCCCATTTTCTTGATGGGGGAATACCTCAAGGAAGCGTACTTGGACCTTTGCTTATTAACATTTACCTAAATAATATCCATAACATTCTTCAGAATGAGCAACGTTTGCTAATACATTCTGCCGATGATACTAATATCCTATTACGAGGAGACAATTTACTTCATTTAGCGAGTGAATGTTAATACTACTTCGGGGTTATGAATAATTGGTTCGATGCAAATAACTTATTATTAAATGAGCCAAAAACGGTCTGCATGATATTTAGAACAATCAATAGTAATCGTGTATCATCAGGAGCTTAACAATAATGTATATAACACTGCTAACTCTACCAAATTTCTCGGTGTACATGTTGATCAAAATTTAAACTGGCGCAGTCACATTGAATCTTTTGCTAAACAACTAAATAATTTTTGTTATGACATTAGGAACTTAATACCTGTTTTAGATTCCGCCATTCTAATGAGCATTTATTATGCTCGTTTTTATGCCAGATTGAAATATGGTATTGTGCTATGGGGCCGTAGCAGCGACATAAACAGGATATTTATAGCACAAAAACGAATGATTAGATTGATTCTTGGTCTTAATTTTAATCAAAGTTATCGAACTATATTTAGGAAAAATAATATCCTGACTGTGCATGGTGTTTATATCTATGAATGTGTAATGTTTCTCGTAAAAAACAAACAATATTTTCAAAATCCTGGGATTGCACATCAGTATAACGCACGTTCAAGCAACATAAATTATTTGTATCCCATCCACAGACTCACTCTCACAGAAAAGGGCCTGCATTGCTCTAGCTTGCAAGTATACAATAAACTTCCAATATTTATTAAATCCACACAACCTATTAGTTTGCCGAAGCATAGATTATTAAGATCGACGACACAAAGTGAGAGAGATAGCAGACATGGTAAACATTTCAACAGAACGCTTACACTACATTTTAACGAAAGAATTGGACCTTTCCAAGCTTTCGGCAAGATGGGTGCCGCGATTGCTTACGACTGATCAAAAGTTCACTCGTTTGCGCATTTCCAATGAGTGTTTGGACCTTTATAAGCGGAATATGGTTGATTTTTGTAGGCGATTTGTTACTTGCGATGAAACTTGGATACAATACAGTACACCCGAAACTAAACAACAGTCGAAACAATGGCTAGAACGTGGTTCTGCACCTCCAAAGAAAGCGAAAATCACTTTATCGCCAAACAAGGTGATGGCATCAATTTTTTGGGATTCAAAGGGCATTTTGCTCATTGATTACCTTCAGAAAGGTGCCACAATAAGCGGACAATATTATGTAGAACTTCTACAAAAACAAAAATTAAATGTTGAGATTCGTGCTAAACGGCCAGGAATGGCAAAGAAAAAGATTCTGTTTCACCAAGACAACGCTCCCTCGCATACCCTTCCGACTTCCACCTTTTTCCAAAATTGAAAACGGCACTAGGTGGAAAGAAATTTTTGTCTAACAACGAGCTTATCGTCTTCGTAAATGAGTATTTTGTAAGCCTTCCGGAATCGCATTTTAGAGATGGTATAAGGGCATTGAAGCACCATTGGAATAAATGTATTGATCTTTTAGGAGAATATATTGAAAAATAAAAATTATTTTGTATTTAAAAAATTCGTTTTTTTTCCATTCTCACTACTTGTCAAACTACCCTCGTAATCTCTATATTTGAAACGCTTGCTGTCCGCCATAGCTGGATACCGTATGTTCAAATCGGCATAATGATTGATTTGTATACGAGAAGCTTGTTTTCCATAGATAATTGTGATTTCCACCTTATAAGCCAATCTAGATGACGCAATTTCATTCCCATTTGTTTCCTCTTAGTAAACATATGTTTCCGCCATGTGAGCCTTCTATCCAAATGAATTCCAAGATATTTGACCGAGTCTGACTGCGGTAGCTCAGTGTTATTTAGACTGACTGGAGGACATGGTCCTTTTCGCAATGTGAATGTTATATGTACTGACTTAGATTTGTTGACACGGATGCGCCATTTTTTGAGCCATTCCTGAATATTTGTCAAGTTTGTTTGAAGAATTCTTGAAGCCATTTCTGGGTCGATGTGTGCTGATGATGACAACTTATTTGTCAAAATAGAGAAAACGAAAATTAATGTGGAAAAGGGGTTATATATCAACCTTCAGTGAATATTTACTTAACGAGTTTTTTAACGTAGTAGGTCAGTTTTGTATTTTACGAATTTAGAAGATTTTGTATCAAATGTGAGAAGTTTATAATTCAAGGTCTTGTGAACGAAAATATAAAATATTCTTCGATTACAGAAGTTAATTTCATAAAATTAATACATACGCACATGCATATTTGTGTACGTTTCCAAAACTTTTCGTTGATAGTGTGTTGAAAATGTAAATAAGTATTATCAAAGTGATAGAACAAGGCCAAATAACTTTAACAATTTTTATTAAATTTAAAAATACTAAACATTGGACTTCTCCATAATTAAAAGATAATTTTGTTCATTGCTGAAATGTATGTATTCGAACAAATAAAGTTTATTACAAAATATGTATTTACATCCTACGTTATTTTCGTATATCAATATTACGCTCGTGCTTCATCATAATTTAATAAATGTTTTGGCTTTTGTTTCTATAAGAGGAACATTATTTCAGTGATTTATGATGTAATTATGACACGGAGGACAAAATCATTAGGCACAAAATCGCTATTTCTGAAAGTTTTGTAATAAGATCTTTTGTTACGAGGGTAGCCGTTTATATTTCGGGAGTAGCAAACAGAAAACAATTTTTATTATCAAAAATACTTATATTGCTTTTCAAAATATTCTCCTTGAAAATCCATGCACTTTTGCATTCGTTTAAACCAATCCGAAAAGCATTAATGCCACTGTGAAAGCGGTATCTCCAAAATATGAGTTTTGAGTGCCTCAACTGCTTCGTCTGGCGTAGAAAATCGTTGACCACGAAGTTTTTTCTTCACGTGTGGGAACAAAAAGAAATCACAGGGTGCTGGATCAGGACTGTACGGCGGATGACTCATCAATTCGGTCAAATATTCAATTGCTTGAACCGATCCGTGAGAGCGCGCATTGTCATGGTGGAGAATGATCTGTTGTTTTCGGTTTGTTTTCCTTATTTCTTCAAAAACTTTTGGCAAACAAATAGTTGTGTACCATTCAGAATTGACCGTTCTACAACTCTATAAAGGCACGGTTGCAACGAGACCGGTTTTTCCGAAAAGATAGACGAACATTTGTTTTGACATGCTTCAAGCGCGAACAACTTTTGTTGGTTTTCGCTCATCTTGGAATACCCACACAGTCGACTGCTGTTTACTATCGAGTTTATACGTATAGATCCAAAGTTCATCACCCGTTACGACTTTATAAATGTTCTTTGAAGCACCGTCATTGTATTTCTTGTGCATTTCTTGGCACCAATCGGTGCGAGTGTTTATGCGTGATCTTATGCACGCTGGTGTTACTAATACCTAGAGATGCCTCGATCTCATAGTATGTCACATGACGGTCTTTCATTATCAATTCAGATACTGCATTAATGTTTTCCGACACAACAACATTTGTGGGACGACCTTCATGAAATTCGTCGTGCAAAGAACGCCGTCCAAGTTTGAATTCACTATACCAACGATATACTGTAGTTTTCGTTGGTGCTTCATCACCATATAAAGAATCCAGCTCGTCGATGCATTCTTGTTGAGATAATCCACGCCGAAAGTTATGAAAAATAATTGCACGAAAATGTTCGCGAGTTAATTCCATTTTTTCGCTGACATCAGCAATAGAAATAGCGACCGGATAATAAATTTGTCAAGGTAAATATATTGTCGAAAAATGATAAACTTCACGATGCTATCATCAGATCGGAGGCAACACTAATAGTGTAGCCAGTTTCCGAAAAATAAGCAGCTACCTTCGTAAGAGGGACCTGATGCAAAACCGATAACCAGATGATTTTTCTAATAATAAACAGACTGTTGTTTTCCATGAATAGATCTTTGAGCAACTAATCCCGTTTACAATCGAAAAATTAAAATATATTTAAATACAAATGGCTTGTGTTTCAAATTTCTTGATTTACAGGGTCTCTAATTTAATTGTCAGGTACTGGATGTTGATGCTACTGCATATATTGGGTTGGCAACTAAGTACTTTCGGTTTTTACTGATAGAAAACGTTGCTTTATTTTTTGTATAACGTATGTTAGTGCTGTACTTTACCGTTTGTCGCGTGATACTAGTCACATTGACGTAACTTCAGAAGCAAGTAGTGCGTGATTTTTATTAAAGCTATTAGTTGTGGGTTAATTTTAAATGGAGTGCAGAAACGAACATTTTCGACATATTTTACTATTTTATTTCTGTAAAGGAAAGAAATCTGCTGCGGCTCACAAAAAGATATGTGAAGTTTATGGTGCTAATTGTTTAACAGAGCGCACGTGTCAGAATTGGTATAAAAAATTCCGTTCTGGAGATTTTTCCCTCAAAATTAAGCAACGTTCTGGTCGGCCTACTGAAGTTGATGATGACTAAATCAAAGTCATGATTGAGGAGGATCGTCATATAACTGTTCGAGAGGTTGTGGAGAGGCTACATGTATCGCACGCAACAATTGAAAAACATTTAAAATGTCCTGGGCTAGTTAAGAAGCTTGATATTTGGGTACCTCACGAATTGAAAGAAATTCATTTAACACAAAGAATCAACTTTTGCGATATGCACCTTAGACGAAATGAAACCGACCCTTTCTCAAAAAGAATCATCACTGGTGATGTAAAATGGGTCCTGTACAGTAACATAGTTCGAAAACGATCATGGAGCAAACACGATAAACCAGCTCAAACCACATCGAAAGCTGAATTGCATCCAAAAAGGATCATGCTGTCAGTTTGGTGGGATTACAAAGGTGTTGTGTTTTTTGAGCTGCTTCCAAGGAACCAAACGATCAATTCTGATGTTTACTGTCAACAATTAATAAAACTGGATGAAAGAATCAAAAAGAAAAACGGCCAGAATTGTCAAATCGGAAAGGTACAGTTTTCCACCAAGATAATGCAAGGCCTCACACATCTTGGGCAACTCGTGGGAAACTATTGGAGCTTGGCTGGGAAGTGATGAAACATCCCCCATACAGCCCTGATCTAGCACCATCTGATTACCATTTATTTCGAAGTTTGCAGAATTCTTTGAATGGTAAAACTTTCACAAATGACGACGACCTTCACTCGCACCTGGTTCAGTTTTTTGCTGATAAGGACCAGAAATTTTATGAGCGCGGAATCATGCAGCTGAAAGAAAGATGGCAGAAGGTCATTGAGCAAAATGGAAAATATATAATTGATTAAAAACTATTCTTTGTTTAAAATAGAGTGTTTTATTTTATACTACAAAACCGAAAGTACTTAGTTGCCAACCCAATATGTTATAAAAAGAGAAAAATACTGGATTAGTTTTGATTAAATCGTCTACAGCATTACCCAAATTCTAATTAAATCACGACATTTATTGGTTAATTTGTTTCGATTGTATTTAATACTTCTTTTCGTTTATTTATTTTATATTTTGTTAATTTTTTTCCTACATTAAACAAATAATTTAAAATAATGATATTTAATAATATTCATATTACGGTACGTAACAAGAAGTACAGCTTTAATTTATACGGATAAAAATCGATGGCGTGTGTTGAGAAATACATTGGACAAACTGCATTATATTTTATAATATTTTAAGCGAAGAATTGAATAACATTTATTTTTTTTTGTCTGCATACTTTAACTATTCTGTCAATATTAGCTCATGTACGTGGCACTACCTCTTTGCCAAGACTTTTATCTTGTTGTCCAGCCCCGTTAATAATTAAATAAATAAATAATATAAGCGACACGCGTATAAATTAATTCTAATTGGTTGGTAAAATTAATAAGAAAAAAAACCACTACGTGATGTAATTTTGTAAAAATGCGAGAAAGCGTGATAGAAAAAATGTAAAAAAAATATTGTGTAACGAGTATAAATTGCTATTTTATCGTGCCAGGTAAGTTATCTTATTGTAACTGTCCATACACACATATTATTCTTTTCTTGTACGTGTGTTAGGTGCTAAAAAGTAGCAAAAACATGTTTAAATAACCTAGTTTGTAATTCTATGTAAAGAGACGAGAAATTCTGAAAAAAAAAAGTTGAGAGATGTACAGGAATGTTAGTAATATTTAGGAAATGCAATTCCGTCAAAGATAGATATGTTATTGTCTCTGATAAAACTGAATTTAATGTTAAAAATATTCTGGATTCGTAATCCACCGCATCAGCTCAACAAATCTTACATATATTCATTTGGAAATTCTCGAATTTCCGCTCGATAGTTCGTTCAGGTTTGTTTATCGCCTTATCGCGACTATTCCGAGTTTCGATTTTTAAAGGAGGTATTAGGAGGGCAGTAATTTGAAAGCAATATGACTTCATTAACGCTCTATTATTTTCGATAATACACAGTCTGTCGCAGCTAAAACTGAAGTTTTTAAAATAGTAACTCTTAAAGACGCCATCTATTTAAAAACAAATGGTCGGTAAGGTAGGTCTTTCAACAATGTTATGCAAAAGTATCATGACATTTACATCATTAGAAGCAGCGAAATTGCGTATAAAGTAATAGTGTCTATTTGCCATTGGTCGAAAGATGAATTTTGAACAAAGAGCAAATGTCAAGTTCTGTTTTGAACTCGGTAAATCGTTTACTGAAACGTTTAATTTGATGAAACAAGTGTATAGTGATGCGTGTTTATCACGTGCGAGTGTGTATGAATGGTATAAACGATTTGAAGACGGTCGTAGGGACATAAATGACAACGAACATCCTAGTGCAAAAAAAATCTGTGGTTACGGAAAGTAATATCGAACTTGTGCGTGAATTTATCAGAAATGATCTGATATGCTCATTGCGGTACGTGGGAATGGAATTAAATATTTCGAAAGATTCAATTCATCGCATATTGACATAACATTTGAGACTGACAAAGATTTGTGCAAGGTTTGTACCACACAAGCTAACCGGATTCAACATTATACAGACTTGATTAAAGACTCAAAAAAGGATGAAAACTTCAGGTATTCTATTGTAAGTGACGATGAGACGTGGTGTTTTTAATATGATTCAAAGACAACCGTCAAAGCTTTGAATGAAATCATCCACGCTTCGCACCACCGAGAAAAGCCGTTTGGAGAAGTCAAAAGTGAAGACAATGTTGATTTGTTTTCATGATTCGAAAGGCATAGTGCACAAAGAGTTTGTACCAACTAGTCAAACAATCAATGTTGTATATTATCTTAGAGTTATGAAGCGTTTTTTTGACGCGTATTCGTCGTGTGCGCCCTCAATATCGTGAAAATGATAGCTGGCGTTTGTTACATGATAATGCACCATCTCATCGCTCGACGATTATCACTGATTTTCTAACTGTAAGTGGCATTTTAATCATCAACCATTCATCGTATTCACCGGATTTAACTCCCTGTGATTTCTATCTATTCTCCAAACTACATATACTGATGAAAGGACAGCGTTATGCTGATGGCGAAGCCATTAAAAAGACGTCGACAGCGATCTTCAAGGACATCTCTAACGAATTAAATTAAAATTCATTCGACACGTTAATTGGCCATGCAAAACGTTGTATTGAAGCCGAATGCTACTACTTTGAATAAAATAAATGAATTTTACTAAAACAGTAATCTTTTGTTTTTATTTTAAAAAAATTCCGTTTTCTCCGAGACACACTGTGTATTAGCATACAAAATCTACAGTTGGGATCAAGTTATTTGTCGGTGAATCCCCAGGTTCTGCACATTCCTAACGCGTAGCAATTTGCCACTATACAATAGCAGATACCAGATCCGTATTGAGAACGCTTCGGAATTTGTACTGGTCTAAATTATACATGTAAATCGGGATAATTATTAGACAAAGTACATATTTAACATTCATTCTCGCATGAAAGATATAAATCTTAATTCATTTAAAAGTAATAATAATCACCATAATTTAGTAATAGAATCGTATATGTATAACCAAGAACAAGTATTTCAACAGAAAAAAAAACTTAATTATTTAAGGACAAAGAAAATGAATATTTGAATTATGTAAATGTTGGTGTTTTTTATTGTCATTAATATTTATCAGGTAAATGAAGACCAATTATTCCAACAGATTTTATGTTGGAATTTGTTCAGAACGTATTATTAATTTTTCGATCCGGTCTTCAAAGTGGACATTCCCAAGACGAGATGAATTTTGGAAATTACGAAAAATGGTTGCTGAAAAACACTAATTCCAAAATGTCAAGTAACATGAAATTAGAAAAGACATTGAGAAAGCAAAACAAAATACATATGAAGGAAGCTCGTAACGTATATACTAATATTACAGGAATACTAATAGTCAATACCTAAACAGTGTCTATAACTTCTAGCTTAGCTCAATTATTGTCATCAGAGCATTTATAATCAATATCATAATCACTTTTATTACGTACTTGTGTAATTAATTCTTCGTTTCCTATATCCTCCAAGTCTCTTTTTCTAAGTATACATGTTTTTATAACATTACGACATCTCCAGAACCTTAGTCCAGGGATGTTTCAACCTTTTCAAGCGTCCAAATAATAATATTTATCGAACTCTGCGAAAGAAGTCTCTGTTTCCGCAGTGACCTCTTCTTTTGACGTGAATCGTTTTCCATCAAGCCATTTTTTCAAGTTTGGAAAAAGAAAGAAGTCACGGGGGGCCAAATCTGGGGAATATGATGAATGAGGCACCAATTCGCGTACTGTAAATAGATTAATTTTGCTGTCGCAATTACTAAAAAGTGGGCCGGAGCGTTATTAGGATGGTAGAGAATTTTTTCTTGACTAGGTGGAGCCTTCATCAGTCCAATAAATAAGCATAGTACTGTCCCGTGATTGTCCTTCTCTTCTCCGAATAATTAACGAAGGTTATAATTTGCAGATCCCAAAATATCGTCGACAAGAATTTTTCGGTTGATGGAATCGTTATGTGCCGACTGATCATTACTTTCTGGTGTGTAGTGTTATATCCATGTCTCATCTACAGTTACATAACGCCACTTAAACGTGTCCAGTCATTGTTTTGAAGTTATTGTGCGATTCTATTTTTGATAAATCGATAGCAGACGCGATACGGCGATAGCTTTCTTATGCTCAATTTCTTGTAGGTCACATATTTATTTTTATTATACTTTATCAACTGGTAAAATTGTGGTTTTAATATATTTGGATGAAATTTTTTATTTTTCTTTATTAACCAATCCATCATATGACATTTTTTATTATTTGAACAAGGCGTGCGAAGAATTTGAAGACCATGGTATATGGCATTATCTGTTATTACTACAGAATTTGGGGATAAGTTTGGAATTGGTTTTACTAGCATCCATTTCTCATAATTTATCTCTCCAGTTTTAGTACCATATTGAAGAATTAGTAATGCGTTTAGAACAAATTCTATTTCTTCACCTGCATGAATTATAATTGATCGTTTTCCCTTAGATATTAAAAAAATAACCCGTTTTTACTTTTATTAATCGTCTTCCTTTAGATTATATGTGGGCAACAACCGGCCCGCTGTAAGACTTGATCCGGCCCGCGAGACATTTTGAAAAACAACTCCAAATTTAACGATTTAATTATAATGTTGCACCTATTTTTTCATTTTATTTTATTATTTTAATAAATTGTATTATAATAACATTGTCATATTGTTTCATGTCTGATATCTATCGCTAAAAATTATGAACACTACTTTAAAATGCACTACTTTTAAACGCGGCCCGCGAACGTACGAGGGAGCGTTTTCATATTCGCGGAATGGGGGACAAGGGGTGGAAATAAAAAAACCAAATTATTTTTCTTTTTCAATATATTCACCTGCAAGACGGATACATTTTTCACATCTTTCAATTAATTTATTTATACCCTCATAAAAAAATGATTTCTGTTTATCTGTAAAATACGTCGAAACTGCCTCCTTGACTTCATCATCGGCAGTAAATTTTTTACCCCGCAGCTCTTTTTTCATTTTCGGAAACAGGTAATAATCACTCGGGGCCAGGTCTGGGCTGTAGGGTGGGTGATTCACAATTTCGAAGCCTACCTTATGCAGGGCAGCTAACGCAACGCGGCTCTTGTGGACGGGCGCGTTATCGTGCAAAAGCAGAACACCTTTTGTCAATTTTCCCCGTCTTTTCTCTTTAATGGCTTCTTTTAGTCGCTCTAATATTGAAGCATAATATTCTCCGGTTATAGAAACACCTTTATCTTTATAATCAATCAACAATATTCCTTCCGAGTCCCAAAATACCGTTGCCATGAGTTTCCCAGCTGATTGTGATACTTTAAATTTCTTGGGAGGTGCTGTGCCCTTTTTATGCCACTGCATGGAGCCTTGTTTGGACTCAGGTTCATAATGATGAACCCAAGTTTCGTCTCCAGTAACAATTCCACTCAATACACGATCCTTGTCTTCATTACAGAGGTCCAAAAATGCACGCGAACACTCTACGCGCTGTTGTTTTTGCGACGGCGTGAGCATTCTCGGCACCCATCTTGCGCTGACCTTAGACATGCCGAGATGATCGTGTAGGATTTTAAAAATTGTTGTATCGGATACTCCAACCATTTCTGCGAGTTGTTTCTTCTTTAGTCGAGCATCTTCGAGTACAATTTGTTCAACTTTTTGGATAAGTGCTGGCGTGGTCACCTCAATGCTCCTGACCGGCCTCGGGTCGTCTTCAAGGGATTCCTTTCCTTGTTTAAATAAACTATGCCACTTGTACACCATGGTTTTTCCTGGACAAGAGTCGCCGTAAACCAATGACATCTCATTCATTATGGTCGCGACTGATTTTCCTTGCCTGGTAAGAAACTCTATAACGGCACGATATTCGATTTTTTCCATATTTCACTTTTCACTCCTGATTATGTTACTTGGTTGACGATAGCTCAAAGACTAACTGTCTAATAACAATGAAACTTCGTATTTATACTAATCATGAGTCGCTGGACAGGTCACGCCCCCAATGCGCCTACTCACCCCTCTACAACCCGCTCATTCCGCGAATATAAAAACGCTCCCTCGTATATACACATTAAAGTTTGGCCCACAACAGATCAAAGGTTGCCCATACCTGCTGTAGATGTTAGAAAGAATAGTTCATTTTCACTTTTATCATTGCAAATTTAGAAGATGCGTGTCCACTGGGTATGTACGTTTCATCTAAAAATAACTATGTTTCTGTTTGTACAATGGGAAAATTTAATTTGCTCCAAGTACAAATAAGAAGTGTACGAATATTTATCTTTTCAACTAAAAACTTAACAAGATTTCTCCTTCTTTTAAAATACCTTTTAGCCACGGATTCGAACAAACTAATCTAAATCTATCTTAAGTACCTATTACGTAATATATTTACTGTAACTAGTTGTCCTTCTGTTTTATGAAAGTTATAAATAGTGGGCTTGTTTGGTCATGGAAATCGTTTTCGATCATTATTTTCTACTCTTTGTACTTCACTAACAATACGTTCCACTGTTCTAAATGAAATACCAGTGGCCTTTACGGCTTCTTCTTTTCTAAGTATCGATAATAGGAGAGAAAACACAAATAACAAGGGACTCAAGTTAGCACCGCGAGGCACACCAAAAGTATGAATTAATTAGTCATTATGAATCAAATAATGGTAAAATGAAACTCCAATTCTTCAATACTTTCTTCAGTTTTTTAAACAGAGTATCTATTCTATATATGACAGTGACTTTATAATAATTAAAAGCAGACGCTGAAAATAGATTTCCCTTGTTTATTTAAAATTTTGCAAAGCGTTAAAAATTTTCGCGTATCAGTAAATACGCCAGTGTTTTTCACGTATTTCACTGATATATCTTGTTTTGATAAAGAAAGTATTTTTTTTACCAAGGTTACGAAACCAAAGTTAAGCGAATTTGAACAAATAGTATTGTAAGATAAGCTAATTGTGTCTGAACGTTATTTTATACGGAATGTTAAAACGTCTACTGCACAGAAAATGAACGATTAATCTAATGCAAATTAAGTAAAGATTTAAAAAGATTTTGTGGCATTCACACTTGATGGCGAGTAAATAAAGGCTGTTTCAAATTGCGCCTTTTTTTTAAGAATAAATGAAATATAGATAGCGCATTGAAATTGTCTGGGTATGTGGGCATTTAAAAGATGTGATGTATGACATTTATAAAAATGGCTTCGTACACGGTACAATAACGAGTTCAAATTGTTGAATTAGAGTTTTTAGAAACTTACGCGAATTCTATGGTTTATATAATCGTTCATCTCAAAGCACTATTGGTCGAATTATTAAGAAATTTCAAGAGACCGGTTCCGTGGAAGATCAAAAAAGTGAAAAATACAGTCGTAGTGGTCGTTTACAAGAAAATATTTGTTTAGTTCGTGAAAGTGTTGCTGAAGATCCTGAAATGTCCATTAGACGACGTTCACAACAACTTGGATCAACAACATGGCGTATTTTACACAAGGATTTAGCTCTGAAGGCATATAAGGTTCAAATAACACAAATATATTAGCTATTAGATCATTTAAAATGTCGTTCATTTGTTAATTTCATCAATGAACAACCAGTTGATTTTTCTCTAAAAATAATGTTTTCAGACGAGGCACATTTTGAACTTGGTGGCTATGTTAATAAACAAAATTGCCGTATCTGGGGTGAGGAAAATCCACGAATTATTCATGAGAAACCTATGCATCCTAAACGAGTTGCTGTGTGGTGTGCATTATGGTCAGGTGTTGTAATTGGACCTTACTTCTTTGAAAATGCTGCTGGTGAAGCTGTAACTGTCAATGGTGATCGACATCGTCGGGTGATAACCGAATTTTTGTGGCTTGAATTAATGAATATTGATCAAGAGGATATGTGGTTTCAACAGGATGGCGCTACACCTCACTTTGCACACGAATCAATTGATTTATTGAGAGAAAAATTTCCTGGACGTGTAATCTCAAGAAACGGTGATGTTAATTGGCCACCAAGATCATGTGATTTGACACCGTTAGACTATTTTCTTTGGGGTTACGTGAAAAGTCAGGTTTATAAAAACAATCCACAATCAATTCCTACTTTGAAAGACGTAATTATTCGTGTCATTGGTGAGATAAAGTCTCGATTATGTCAAAATGTCATTGAAAGTTTTAACAAAAGAGTGGACGTCTGTGGAGCTACAAGAGGAGGCCGTTTGGCAGATATTATTTTTCGCATATGAAATGCCATAACTGGTACTTCAATTACCAATAAAATGTTTTTGAAAATGAATGCAAATTATGTGTTTTATTTATTCTTTAAAAAAACAGCGAAATTTGAAATAGCCTTTATAATAACGAATGTTGATAAGAGCAATACAACGTCCCTACAGTGATCAGCGCAGTCTATCAGAAACGGGCTGTTATCCAAAAATTACTGCCAATACTCATAGAAATTTGATGTAGTAACCAATAACAGGGAAGCTCTGGATAAAGGAAAATTAATCGACATTTTATGATTTTCATGAATAAATGAAGCAAATAGAGAAGCACCAAAAAGTAAATCCTCTTTCTGCGCTTCTTTGTTTCAGTATACACAAAAACATAAAAATAAAAATCTCGGCGTCTTATGTTATAGTTATGCCTTCATTTTCGCTTGGCGTAATTTCTCATATAATGAAGCCGTTCCATTATTATCAAAAATTATGAATAATTACTAATGCACATTTACCTAATATGCAATTTAAAACATTCTAAATTTAGTCTCAATACTGGATTAATACAATGCTGTTTAATAAGTGCAGTATTGTTTCGTGATGACTGTCTAAAAGTCTGAATTAAAAGTTAGAACGATTTACATTTTCAGTAAGGTTTCGAAAGGAATTAACTTCCTGGGATGACATTATAACTATTGAAATATGTATAAGAGATTCAGTATTGTAATTGAAAATTAAAAATTCATATAAATGGTAACCTATTCAAACTTAAAATGTAACAGCACCTGAGAATACGCATATCGTTACTTAAGAGAGGACATTCTTCGAGTAGTTTTCTGTAGGATTATACGACAAAACTTACACTTCAAGTTATTTGCAATTCTCTTGGTTTTCTTTGCGCTAAGAAACTAATAAACTTACAGTAAACTAAGTAAATTGTTTGTCTGCGGTACTAGACGGAGATCATTACGTCACGATATAATTAAATGAATCACTTATTTGCAGTAATAATAATTTAATTACTGAAGATGTTCGTATTTTCGGTTCTCATCAATTTCTAAATATAGAAGTGAGCAGCTAAAACTAGAAGCGAAATAATACTAAGTAAAAAATAAGTAAAATACATTTTCTTAATTTTTGTTGTTGTAAGTTGGTATCACTGTAGATGTATAGTCGATTCGGTTAGAGAATAGTACATTACATTACATGCGCAATGAACTAGTTTTAATAAACATCCTTCTGTTAGGCAACGAACAGTGGCGCTCTGATTTATTCACCAATATTCCCAAAGTGATTCTGCCATATTGTTTATGCTTTTTCTGCGAGAGGTTATGTAGTTTGTTTATTCCGTTGTTTTCTAGGTTGTTTGTGTTGTCTCGTTATGTTCGACTTTCGTCAAAGTTTACATTATATAAAAAGACATCTTTCTCGAGACGCTTCTCTATACTTCCTGCATTTATCGAGTAAATTGGTTTAGATATTTTAGCCATTTGGACTATTTGAACCATGAATAGAAAAGTCCAGAATCGGCCAGTGTCTTCAGTATATTTTGCTTAATACTAAAGGGTGGGCCATTTAAAAGTTTAAAATTAAAAATGCAATAAAACAAAAACGGTTTGAAATTTTGCCAAATTTATTTTCTTGTTGTGAAGTACTGTTAGAGATGGAAGATTAGTTCATTCATATGGCTGCCGCGGCTAGCCTCACAATACCCCATTCCATCGGACCAATTTTCGAGCACTTTTTCGAGTGTATGGGGTCGTATCTCAGCAATGGCATCACGAATGTTGGCCTTCAAATGCTCAATTGTCTCTGGTTTGTCGGCAGAACACTTGTCTTTAACGGTTCCTCACAGAAAATAGTCCAACGGCGTCAAATCGCAGCTTCGTGGCGGCCAATTGACATCACCATTTCGGCTAATTAAACGCACATCAAACGTTTGATGCAATAAATCGATTGTGGCATGAGATGTGTGGCAAGTTGCACCATCCTGTTGAAACCAAACATGGTTCACATCAATGCCATAAAGAGCGGGCACAAAAAATCGGTTATCATGGTGCGATAGGTGTCTCCATTGACCGTAATGGTTGCGCCGCCCTCAATTTCAAAGAAATATGGGCCAATAATGCTTCCGCTCCACAAGCCCACCAAACAGTGACTCGTAATTGGGTGCATTGGCTTCTGTAAGAGCACGTGTAGGTTTTCTGAGCCCCAAATACGGCAATTTTGCTTGTTAACGTACCCACCAAGATGAAAATGAGCTTCATCCGAAAAGATGATTTTTTTGGCAAAATCGACATCATCGTGCAGTTTCTCGTTGATCCATCTAGCGAAGCGAAAACGAAGCGAATGGTCATGCGGCTTCAACTCTTGAACCATTTGAACTTTGTAAGGCGTCATACCGAGATCTTTTCGCAAAATTCGACGTAAACTGGTGCGTGAAATGCTCAATTCTTGAGAACAATGACGAATTGATGTTGATGGGTTCTCATGCACACTCTCAACCACAGCTTCGATATTTTCGGATGTACGCACTGTACGAACACGCTTACGTCTTGGCGCATCAACAATGAAACCAGTTTCACGAACTTTAGCAATAATCTTGCGTATACCGGGCACTGTTGTACGACATTTTCGTGCAATTTCCGACCAATTGTCTTTCTTTTGGAAATAAATTTCCAATAAATCCCAACGTTGCTCAAGCGTGAATCGATTCATTTCGTTCAGTGGAGATAATATACTGAATTTTGTGACAGAATAGAAGGATATAAGTATTGCCAGATTCGAAATAACCGGTGGTTCAAATTTAAACCGATGGATGGCCCACCCGTTATTATAAACATTTATTAAAAGTCTTAATAGAAAAAATAATAATAACCTTTATTTCCAACAGGCTTATAGCCCAATAACAGGAAATTACAAATTATCTAATTGAGTTCAGATATATGTTCCGCAGATATAATAAAAATTAAAACTAATTCAAACTAAAGTTAATCAGAAAAGCGAACTGAAACAAAAATTATTAAAAATACATATTTTATATATGTTTCTTTGTATTAACAAGTGAAATATCTATCAAAAATTTGAATAATTAGATATCTTAGTCGCTTCAAATTACATTTCACAAAATATGTCTGAAATTCAAGGTTCTATCGCGTTAATATCAAGTATCAACTGGCAATGACTAACTCACTAAAATAGTATTGTAGCATTTAATGATTCACAATGAAACGTGAACAAAATGTGCACACAGATATTTTTTTTTCTCGAAAACTGTTTGTAGAAATAATTATTGTTTACATTCTAAGTATTACGGACAAGTCTTATGTTGCCTTGTGTCTTGTTTCAGTATCTAAAAATTAAAGTTTCAAATATTACAGCAACATTCAGAGATAGTATTTTTATCGTTTAAATTTATTGCAATATGATATTTCAGTAAACAATATTAAAACAGTTGTGAACCGGAAAATTTACGTATCTTTATGCGTTGTTCGGAATCAAACAGATGCTGGTACATGCAATTTTGTTTAAATAAACCTACATCTTTTGTTTCTCAAGGAGTTAATTAGGTTGACGGAAGTTACCGTGCAAAATGTTGAATTCAATAAATCATAGTATACGAGGGTAGCCGTTTATATTCCGGGAACTGGCAACACTGTTAATGTTACCTGCGATCTGATGATTGCACCGTGAAGTTTGTCATTTTTGACTATATATTTACCTTGACACTTTTATTATACTATTTCTATTGTTGACAGTAACTTGAAAGTTTTATGTCAGCGAAAAAATGGAATTAACTCGCGAACATTTTAGTGCAATTATTTTTCATAACTTTCGGCGTGGATTATCTCAACAAGAATGCATCGACGAGCTGAATTCTTTATATGGTGATAAAGCAACATCGAAAACTACAGTATATCATTGGTATAGTGAATTCAAACTTGGGCGGCGTTCGTTGGACGAACGCAACTCTAGCTATTAGTAACAACAGTGTGCATAAGGTCCTGCATGAACATTTAGCCGTTAAGAAACTATGTTCATGTTGGGTACCACATAATTTGACAACCGCTCAAAAAAGGACTCGTGTCGATTGGTGCCAAGAAATGCACGAAAAATACAATGGCGGTGCTTCGAAGAACATTTATAAGGTCGTCACATATGATGAATCTTGGATCTATGAGCCCGATAGTAAACAGCAGTCGATTGTGTGGGTATTCCAAGATGAGCCAAAACTAACAAAAGTTGTTTGCGCTCGAAGCACGTCAAAACAAATGGTTGCCTGTTTTTTCGGAAAAACCGGTCACGTTACAACCGTGCCTTTAGAGAGTTGTAGCACGGTCAATTTCGAATGGTACACAACTATTTGGTTGCCAAAAGTTTTTGAAGAAATAAGGAAAACAAACCGAAAACAACAGATCATTCTCCACATGAGCTCTCACAGGTCGGTTCAAACAATTGAATATTTGACCGGGCAAAACATTAAATTAATTAGCCATCCGACGTACAGCCCTGTGATTTCTTTTTGTTTCCATACGTGAAGAATAAACTTCGTGGCCAACTGTTTCCTACGTTGGAAAAGGCAGTTGAGGCATTCAAAACTTATATTTTGGAGATATCGCCTTTACAGTGGCAGCAATGCTTTTTATATTGGTTTAACGAATGCAAAATTGCATTGATTTTCAAGGAGAATGTTTTGAAAAGCAATAAAACTATTTTCCATAATAATAATTTTTTTTGTTTGCTATATCTGAAATATAAACGGCTACCCTCGTATAAGTTGTAATCGGTCGTTTTATTTATTTGAGTGTTTATTGAATGCATAAGTTTATACTAGGCCTAGTTGATTGGAAAGAACCCTAGCTCAACTTTCAAAAATTTACAAAAGGTTTCACAAAAAGAAACTCCTACTTAAAAATATTTTGCTGTATAAGGTGATGTAAAATTTATTCTCAAAATTTGTACATATTTTCTTAATAAACAGCAATATTATAATAATTGTTAAATTAAATATTCTTAGTTAATCCTACTCGGGTACTCTGTTTCTTACCGATGGCTATTGCGTTATCTATTTAAGGAGAGTTTGTGCTCAATGTGGGTTAGTATATTATTGGATTTCGAAGCGTTTAAATGAATTATTGCGTTTACAATCATAAAGGACTTGTTTACTTTACTGCAAGTGCCTGTGAAAATTTTTCTGACACCGTAAAGCGATAGTGTAAATAACGATTCATTTTATTCTATCGTCAGTATTCTGATTAGGTTTATTTCTCGAAAGGTTAATGAAATATGTAGAATACTTGTGGAAAATCGCAATTGGATAGCATTTTGTCACCAACAGGGTTTAAATCAGCGACAAATTGTGGAAAGAACGAAATGTTATAAGCCATCCATTTTTAAAATTGTCAAAAAGCACTAAGCAACCGGTTTGGTGGTCAATAAAAAAAGGAGGGAAAAGTAAAAGGCCAAGATCAATATTTTTATTGACATCCTTCTGAAATAGGACAAAATCATCTAAAGAATTAACAGAAGATTCGTAAATCGACAGACGTTTTTTTTGCATCCATCTACTGTTCGGTTCCACATAATTAAGTAGAGACTTGGAAATCGTATTGCAACAAGGAAGCCATTACTACGAAGGAGTAATAAACAGAAACAATTGGAATATGCAAGAATTCGTTAATATTGGACGAGCCAACTAATGACAATTACCTGCATGATATCCTTTTGGGAAAATGAAATAACATTCTACAAGAATTTTTGACAACATTGTTTGATACTTTACCCAAAGGCGTGATAATATCTACTAAAGGTGGTCATACTAAATATTAATATTAATATCTTTATGATTAATATTTTGCAGTTATGTGCAATTATTTTTGTTGTATTATGGATATTAAAAGAATTTACGTGTAGAAGAAAGTTTCTTTAAGTCATTTTTGTCGTGAAAATGATAAATTTTCTATGACTGGCACTGATTTATGTACACTCTCGTATATACGTAAACATGAAGGTCTCGTACCCAATCCTTGTGGAACACCATTTTTAACAAAAGTCATAAATCTTTAAAAGAAATGGTCTAGGATAAAATCTGAATATAATCTGATGTCATTCATTCTTTAAAAAGGAACTGAACATAAAAACCTTTCAACAAATAGCCAAATTCTACTTTTTATTTAAAGATATTGTCTTTTGAAGTAAAAAATAATAATTTTATGTAAGCAATATACTCAAGCACTGTATCGATACAGATCGACAGATTGATCCAACAATTTTTTAGTTTAGGTGACCATTATTTTGACTAAAACTAAAATTTGTGCATTGTAATGTTATCCATTTTGTATACGTAATATATCTGTCTATTATACATATTAGATATTTCTGATCAATTTAAATATACCACTCCAAGTACGGCTAGCAACTTCGTTGTTCGCTAAATTACGGACGAATTGGGGCATGTTCGTCTTTGTGTGTATCATCCAAAAGGGTATACTACATTTCAACATTGCTTAGGCAACGAGTACAAGGAACGTTTTAATGCAACTGCTGTAGGCTTATGATTGGTGACATAATGATATATTAGTGTACACCTCTTTGTAATGCAACAATAGATTTGTTTCACAAATAAAAATAATATGTCATTGTATTTGAATTTATATTCTCTAGATATACATATGTACATGAATACAATATATACACTACCGGCCATAAATGAGGGATCACATACTATAGATAGAATCGCTCTGTCTTTATACCTGGGTTTCGGTAGAGACAATTGAAGTAATATATGTGGGTGCGTTTCTGGAAAGTTTACCAATAATACCCGGATCATTAGTAAATTATATAATCATATTTGTTAGCGTAAAATATTAGAGTAGAATATAATCCTTTTGTGACCTGTATTCAGTATTAATAATTCCTGAAAATATTTATTTTAAAGGGTTTTTTTATATTACAAGAATATAATGGTTCTAAGAAACAATTTATAGGAATTTATGGTACCACACAGAACTAAGAGAAATGTAGTATTCGTCTAGAATCTGTTCGAGTAAGTTGTAATACGAGTATTCATGAAGAAACATACAAAATGCCAAAAAGAAAAGAATTGAGTGCAGAAATTCGTAGTGCTATAATAACATTACACAAGGAAAAAATTGTCAGTGCGGACAATAACGTAAAAATTAAAGTTACCACATCATGCAGTGCAAGGTACAGTGAAAAGGTACATAACAACTGGTATAATGCAACTAAAAAATGTGTCGGAAGACCAAGAATGACTACTAGACAAGAAGATTTGCGGCTGGAACTGTTATCTAAACGGAATAAGCGATTAACAGCTCCACAGCTTCGGGCAGAATTAAATAAAAATCGTAAAAATCCGGTATCGCTGATTACCATAAAAAGACGTTTAATGAAAGCCTGGACTAAAAGGTCGACTTGCTGTTCGTAAACCGTTGCTACGATCACAAAATCGTAAAAAATGATCATTGGACATCAACATTGGGATGTGGAAATGTGGAAGCGGGTTCCGTGGGCTGACGAATCCAAGTTCCAAGTGTTTGGAAGTAATTGGCAACTTTTTGTTCGCAGACGAGTTGGCGAAAGGACGATATCCGAATGTGTTGTGCTAACAGTTAAATACAGTGGAGGTTCAGTTCTTATTTGGGGATCATTTTCTTTTAATGGTGTTGGAGATTTGCATAGAATTGATGGAACTTTAAGAAATAAAAGATATTTGAAAATTTCAAGAGAACACGCAATTCTGCCCAGAATTAAATTGATAGGAGAAGGTTTTTATTTCCAACAAAATAATGACTATGAACATAGTACTATACCTACTTTATAAGGACTACGTGATTCAAAAGAAGAAGAAGGACTTGTAAAAATGGTTTGGCCGGCACAATTGCCTGATATGAATCCTATCGAGTTGATGTGGGATGAGAAGAACACTGAGAGAACACCTTACAAAAGCTTGGAACGATTTCCAGTTGAAACTCTTCAAAAACTTGTGTTGAGACTACCCAAAATTTGTAAAGAAGTTGTTAATTGTAAAGGTGGATATTTTGACGAAAGTCGCTTATAATAAAAAGTGCCAATTTTTCTTCATAGAATTAATGATATTATTTTGTTTTATAAGGATATATAGTTTATTTTTGTAGTAATTACATTTTTATTTGTTGCTTTACCAAATGTGTACCCTTTTTTTTTGTATTTTACAAATAGTGATACCTCATTTATGTTCGGTGTATAGTAATTGTTAATAATAATAATAATAATTTATTAAATGCCCAACAGATAAGATCCAAAAATGGATAAAAAACAACTAAATTACAATAGTTAACACACAACTGGGATATACGAATTGCCATCACATTGGCAAGGAGGCATAAATAATGATGGAAATTATATTATTCAATAAAGTTTATTCAAGGTATGGAAAATTTATTACTTTGGTTTATTCTCAAAATGGGCAGGACTTTCTGGTAGACCTAATATAAGCATGTAATTAAAACTTCTATAGAAAAGTTCTTGCTAAAATAGAAGTTTGAATTAAGTAAATAGAAGTACGGTTATAACATTCACATAAAACCCATGAACATTTCTTTTCTTTCTGTATTTTAGGCAATTATAAATGATGTTTCAAATTGCGAGGTTTTTTTAAGAATAAATAAAATATAGATGGCGCACTGAATTTGTCTGGGCATGTGGGCATTTGAAAAGTGTAACGTATGAAATTTATAAAAATGGCTTCGTACACGGTACAACAACGCGTTCAAATTGTTGAATTATTTTATGAAAATCAGCGTTCTGTGAAAAGAGTTTATAGAAAATTACGTGAAATTTATGGTTTACATAATCGTTAATCTGAAAGTACTATTGGTCGAATTATTAAAAAATTTCACGAGACCGGTTCTGTTGAAGATCAAAAAAGTCAAAAATACAGTCGTAGTGGTCGTTCACAAGAAAATATTGGTTTGGTTCGTGAAAGTGTTGTTGAAGATCCTGAAATGTCCATTACACGACGTTCACAACAACTTGGATCAACAATATGGCGTATTTTACACAAGGATTTAGCTCTGAAGGCATATAAGGTTCAAATAATACAGGAACTGAAGCAATTAGATCATTTAAAACGTCGTTCATTTGTTAATTTCATCAATGAACAACCAGTTGATTTTTCTCTAAAAATAATGTTTTCAGACGAGGCACATTTTGAACTTGGTGGCTATGTTAATAAACAAAATTGCCGTATCTGGGGTGAGGAAAATCCACGAATTATTCATGAGAAACCTATGCATCCTAAACGAGTTACTGTGTGGTGTGCATTATGGTCAGGTCTTGTAATTGGACCTTACTTCTTTCAAAATGCTGCTGGTGAAGCTGTAACTGTCAATGGTGATCGACATCGTCGGGTGATAACCGAATTTTTGTGGCTTGAATTAATGAATATTGATCAAGAGGATATGTGGTTTCAACAGGATGGCGCTACACCTCACTTTGCACACGAATCAATTGATTTATTGAGAGAAAAATTTCCTGGACGTGTAATCTCAAGAAACGGTGATGTTAATTGGCCACCAAGATCATGTGATTTGACACCGTTAGACTATTTTCTTTGGGGTTACGTGAAAAGTCAGGTTTATAAAAACAATCCACAATCAATTCCTACTTTGAAAGACGTAATTATTCGTGTCATAGGTGAGATAAAGTCTCGATTATGTCAAAATGTCATTGAAAGTTTTAACAAAAGAGTGGACGTCTGTGGAGCTGCAAGAGGAGGCCGTTTGACAGATATTATTTTTCGCATATGAAATGCCATAACTGGTACTTCAATTACTAATAAAATGTTTTTGAAAATGAATGCAAATTATGTGTTTTATTTATTCTTTAAAAAAACAGCGAAATTTGAAATAGCCTTTATAATAACGAATGTTGATAAGAGCAATACAACGTCCCTACAGTGATCAGCGCAGTCTATCACAAACGGGCTGTTATCCAAAATTACTGCCAATACTCATAGAAATTTGATGTAGTAACCAATAACAGGGAAGCTCTGGATAAAGGAAAATTAATCGACATTTTATGATTTTCATGAATAAATGAAGCAAATAGAGAAGCACCAAAAAGTAAATCCTCTTTCTGTAACTCTCAATGGTGATCGATATCGTCGGATGATAACCGAATTTTTGTGGCCTGAATTAATGAATATTGATCTAGAGGATATGTGGTTTCAACAGGATGGCGCTACACCTCACTTTGCACACGAATCAATTGATTTATTGAGAGAAAAATTTTCTGGATGTGTAATCTCAAGAAACGGTGATGTTAATCGGCCACCAAGATCATGTGATTTGACACCGTTAGACTATTTTCTTTGGGGTTATGTGAAAAGTCAGGTTTATAAAAACAATCCACAATCAATTCCTGCTTTTAAGGATGAAATTATTCGTGTCATTGGAGAGATAGAGCCTCAATTATGTCAAAATGTCATTGAAAATTTGAGGCCATTTGGCAGATATTATTTTTCGCATATAAATGTCATAACTGATACTTCAATTACCAATAAAAAGTTTTTGAATGTGAATGCAGATTATGTGTTTTATTTATTCTTTAAAAAAACGCGAAATTTGAAGCACCCTTTGCTATGGAAATGATATTGTTCAAGTTTGTTCGAGAAATGAAAAATTTATTATTTTATTTTACTCTAAAAACGTACAGAACTTTCCGGTGCACCTAATATACATAAATAGTAAACGTATTCAGAAAATTAAAATCCGTATTAAAACGTATCCATAAAATTATCTATATTAATTGGGTAAATTATATATTTCGCTGCATAGAGGTATTTCCAGGAAGTATTTCTTAGACAATATGACCTTAAACATTAGAAAAGATATTTTAAATTGTGTTCTGTAGCCAATTTAGTGATCCGATTTAAACTAGGTTGTTCGTATAACATTTAATGCCAATTAGAAAGAACAGTTAGATTGGTAATTTTAATTAAATATGACTTTCCAATTGAGCGATATCTAAAAATACGTAGATGCAATATTTAAGTATCTGCATCCATATCTTTATCTTTTCGCTAAAATAAATATAATAATTGACTAGTGCACATCTAATTAACGTTACTTTAACATGTTATTTTCGAAGAAACGTACGCTAAAAACAAACAAAAATAAATCTGAGATGAGTATCTTGCTTTTCTTTCTTTATTACTTAATGAAAATTCTGATATACACCCGATTTTAAAGCTTCACATATCTAGGATGTCCTATAAACACAGACTACAGTATCTTGTAATTAAATTAACCCAGATCTTAGTTATGATTAATAATATATTTTAAATAAATGCTCTACCGGAAAGATAAATTTAATATAAAGGGTTTTCCAATAGGGACTTGACAACTTTTAATGCAATTTGTGAACGCACCCTTTCACTAATCATCGAACTGTCACTGTCAGTTTATTCAGTAAACTTAACATTTTCATCATAGTAAAGTACACGAACGAACAACGTCTGCAAATTATAAAAATTTACTACAGAAATTCGGAGTCGGTGACCGCTACTTTGAGAGCGTTAACTCCGATTTTCGGTCGTAATTCTCGCCCTAGTAGACAGGCAGTAACAAGTTTAGTGCAAAAATTTGAGTCTACATATTCGTTGTGTGATGTTGCCGTGCTAGTGAGACTACGGGTTGGTCGAAGTGTCGAAAATATCGCTGCCGTTGAAACGTCCGTAGCAAATGATCCAAATCAGTCAATTCCACGGCGTTCTCAAGAGTTGGACATCGCCCAGACCACTTTATGGCGAATTTTGCGTAAGGATCTTGGTTTACACCCTTACAAGATAAAGCTGACTCAAGAATTGAAGCCGATGGACCATTTGAAGCGACGTACGTTCGCCGATTGGGCTCTGGAAAAGATGCGCCAAGATGATCAATTTCATCGCAAAATCATTTTCAGTAACGAAGCTCATTTTTGGCTCAATGGGTTCGTCAATAAGCAAAATATGCGTTATTGGTCGGGTGAAAATCCACATGAGCTTCATGAAACACCACTTCATCCACAAAAAATAACTGTCTGGTGCGATTTGCATGCCGGCGGCGTCATAGGGCCATATTTTTTCGTCGACAATAATGATCGTTACGTTGCTGTGAATGGTAATCGTTATCGCGCCATGATTACCGATTATTTTTGGCCTGAATTGGAAGATATGGGCTTGGACAACATGTGGTTTCAGCAGGACGGTGCCACAAGCCACACGGCACACGCTACAATCGATTTATTGAAGAGCACGTTTGATGAGCGTGTTATCTCAAGAAATGGACCAATCGATTGGCCGCCCCGTTCGTGCGATTTAACGCCTCTAGACTTTTTTCTTTGGGGCTACGTCAAGTCATTGGTCTATGTCAACAAGCCGACAACGTTGGAAGAGCTCAGAGCCAACATTGAACGCGAAATAGCAGCCGCTTCGGCCGAATTGTGTGGCCGAGTCATCGAAAATTGGGTCCAACGAATCGACCGCTGCAAACGTGCCCGCGGTGGCCATATGAACGAAGTCGAGTTCCATTCATAAATGTTTTGATTGTACTTCAACTCGATAATAAAGTTTTTGAAATATATCAAATGGTCTGCATTTTATTTTGAAAAAAAGTTGTCAAGCCCTTATTGGAAAACCCTTTATTTCTCAAATACGTAGACTGCTGGCCTGCAATATACATATATTTATTTACTTCATTCATGGTGTGAAGTCTCTAGCTCACTAAATCCATACCGAACTCATAATCGTTACGCTGGCTAAATTCTAGTGAAGCGGTGATATAATGCGTTTATACAAGGAAAATTCATCCAGAATTGTTAGAATCCTCGAAGAGTTTGTTTGAGATAACGTATTTGTTATTTTTAGTCTAGTGGTGGGCTAATTTTATACTTTATAACGACCTTATGCGCTATGAATGCAAAGACGAAAGAATTAAAACCAGTGAAAAAATAAGAACTTTATTAGCGACTGATTTGTATTCTCCAAACAAAACTGCTAGAGAGGTACAAGTTTCGCGCCGAATGGGGACAAAAATTGTAACACTAGTCAAAGAAAATTTGCCCTCAATTTCAAGCTGCCAACAACATTGTCAAGGGAAAATCATCGAAAGGGAGGATAGAAAAATTAACACTGGTTTGCAAAATACATAAATGTCCATCAGAAAGTTATTACGTCTTCTGCATTCCTTTAATATAAAGGTATCAGAGCGGATCTTGCGAACTCGATTATACGCTGTTGGATTAAAGTGTCGCCAGCTTACGAGAAACTGCGTTTAACCGAAAGAATGAAGAAAAAGCGTGTACAGTGGGCCAAGATGCATCAGCAATTTACTTTTGGAGAATGTACAAAGGTCTTGGTATAAAATTATATGGCAAACAATTTAAAAATGTCTTCTTATATTACGTGTTGGTTACTGTTGTTAATTTCTCAATCATATATCATATTTGGGGGGCGAGTCAAAACTCGCAGCGGCTATAGAATCTATCAAATTTGTGAGACGAATACCTTCGGAACCTTATACAAAGGAATGCGTAGCGCAAAGTGTTCAACGTCACACCACTGTAATGAAATGATCATGAGTTACTAGGGCTGGAACAGGACCACTGTGATTTCTCGAAGGAATAATGATCCAGTATAGATACAAAAATGTAATTCGAATTCCTTTGTTACTTCATTAGATCTAGAGAAAAATTTTTCAATGTTAATGCGAGATGGACCTTCGTACCATAAGGCGAAATCATTCAGCGTATTTGTACTGCACTGGTCTGGAAATTCACGTGGCCTTAATTCAATCGAGAACATTTGGAACATTCTGAAATCTATTGTTTACTCGTTCCTAAATCGCATCTTAAGCGTTTTAAAAGAAAATATCGAAAAGAAAGAAAGAAAATAGAAAGTGTATCGATAGAATGCTGAACCAAATTCAAGGAGTCAGGGAGGTTTGACTAAATATCGAAACATATACATCCCATAGCTGTAAATATGTGGTCAAATCTATACTAACATGTATAATGTAGAAGTATTCATTTTATACTTGACGTGTTTGAATTTTCTTTCGTTAAAACTCCAAAATTGTAGAGTGGGCTAATTCAATTACCAGGTACTGTATCTGTCGTTAGAAGTGTAACACCCAAAAATAGTTACTGTTTGACTTTGTAGCATTTGATATTTGTTTACCCTATTTAATAAGAATCTCAGTGTTTTTTCTAAATTATATGATTTTTTAATGCCAGTATTCTCAAATTGGACAGAACATGATGATACGTATTCGAAAATAGCACTTAAAAAGATGACAGTTTTCACGATGAACAGTACGTGATAATACCAGAAACAACCAAGTCCTAAATGCGATTGTAAGTGTTTAAAATGTTATTTTATTTATTACTAGTTGCCCGCAGGATCGAGGGCCATTATGTTTTTGCAGTGTATGTTAAATATTAACAGTTAAAGACAGACATTGTCGAGTCAGTGTCAGAGACCAATCAATATTTATGAGTCTGTTGGTGTATATCTAGGGGAAGTCTGCCCTTTTGAAATCATATGATTTCTTATTTTCTTATTGCCATTTGTCACAAACCGGACAGAACATGACAAAGCGCATTCGAAACTAGTACTTAAAGAGAGGACAATCTTCACGATAAACAAGTAGTTGATAATGTCAGAAACTTTCAAGCCCTAAATCCGATTATGAGTACTAAAAATATTATTTTATTTATTACTAGTTGGTCGCAGGATACAACCTCATTATGTATGTTAAATATAAACAGTTTAAAGACAGGAATTGTGGAGTCAGTGTCAAACCAAGGAATATTTATGAGTCTGTTGTACATCAAGGGAAGCCTGCCCTTTTGAAATCACATGATTTCTTATTGCCATATGTCATAAACCGGATAGGACATGACAAAGCGCACTCGAGAATAGTAAAAGAAAGTACAATCTTCTTGATAAACAAGTACTTGATAATATTAGAAACTATGAAGTCCTAAATGCGATTATAAGTACAAAAAGTATTATTTTATTTATTACTAGTTGGTCGCAGGATACAACCTCATTATGTTTCTGTAATGTACGTTAAATATAAACAGTTTAAAGACAAAAATTTTGGACTTAGTGCCAGACCAAGGAATATTTATGAGTTTGTTGTACATAAAGGGGAAGCCTGCCCTTTTGAAATCAAATGATTTCTTATTGCTGTTTGTCTCAAACCGGATAGAACATGATAAAAAGTACTCGAAAATAGCATTTAAAGAGAGAATAATCTTCAGGATGAACAAGTACTTGATAATATTAGAAACTACAAAGTTAAAAGTGTTATTTGTTATTTCTAGTTGTCCGCGGAATCAAATGCCATTATGCCTCTGCAATTTCTTTCAAATATAAATAGTTGAAAGACAGTATTTGGGGGGTCAAATAGAAAAAACAGGATCATGGGTTTCCCATCTAGATGTCTAGCGTATATAGGACGTATAAAAATAATCCGATCAACAGTCAAGAAATTAGACTATAAAGATGGAGCAATCCTCCAAAATTTGAGATTTTTTTAATTTAAAACTTCTATTATTAAATCATATATTGGTCTTGTGTTTATACATAATATTAGTTGGGCATTTTCAAGTCGAGATAAGTTAAAAAATTGAAAATTATAAATCATACTAAATTTCTTATTGGTAAAGTACATACATTACAAGATGGCGCATTAAAATCATCTGGTATAATCATAATTTTACGAGGAAATATTATTTACTTAAATCGATAATAAAAGATTTATTCGTATTGTAAATAAAGTTTTTTTTAAAAGTTTCTATATTAATTAAATATTGCGTACAAATCTAAAAGAATTCGCCCGTCTATACAAAACAGAGAAATTGTTTCATAGTTGATTACAAACAATTGATTGTTGAGGTCGTCACTTGGTGAAATTCCATTAAACTTAGGAATAAATAAACCTATGTCTAGATTTCACACAATTCTATATATTGACTCCTAGTTTCGCCTGTTAGGACACTATCGAGCAAGTACAATACAGATTACAAGCTTCTTCATATAAGAAAACGAAAAGCAATAATTAAATCCGATTACAAGCAAGGGGTAGGGGTAAAATATACATACAAGATGACTTAGTAAAAGACCATTCTTCGAAATATCTACAAATATAAATAACATTAAGAACTATAGTGCGACCAACTTGATTTGGCCGGCGGAAAAATGTGAACTAATACGCGAAACTCTTCACCTCTCACCTCCTTAACCAATATATTCAGCTGAAGTACAGTCAAGTACAATATCATATCTATTTTGATCTACTTGTTGTTTGAGTTTATAGGTTAGTTTGTCTATTTCTTGTATAATCTAATAGGCTACAACCATAACCTCACATTCATATGTCAAACTTTTGAATTAAGCACCCCAAATTTTTTTTTCGGGGAGCGTTTGTTTTAAAACAATCATGCTGCTTGACTGGCAAAATTGAATTGATTGTAGTATAATAAAATTCGTAGAGTGAGATTAAAAAATAAATAATAAGTGTCGAGGATTAAGGGGTAACATCACAGTGAACGGCTAAAAACATAGGGTCAATTTATGAATTATTTTTAGCCCAATAATAAAATAAGTGGAAAATCGGTTTGAAGGTTTTTAAGGGGTATAGCTTCAGCTAAAAAAAAAATTTTTTTTCATATTTTTTAACATCAAAAACAGCGGCGCTGGAGCTCTGCAAGTAGGACTGCTTTTTTTACATTGGCTTCCGCTGCATGCACCATAAGTATCGTACACTTTCGCTAAGAGCAAAATAAAAATTTTTTTCATTATCTACATTACATTTGCTAGAGAAGTACATAGGCATATATTAAAATATTGATTTTTGTAGAATTGGTGACCATTTGAACACAAAGTTTCATTTTTACCCAAAAAATTCAGTGAAAAATTATTTATAACAATTACAATTTTTAACCGATCGTAAATATCCTACGTACTTCTCTAGATAATTTAGTTTAGCAGCTACTGTAAAAATCTCAAGTGGATGGGATCAAATTTGTTGAAGTTATGATGCATGGAAATTTGAAAAACACACGCGTTTAAAGTTTTGAGTAATATTATTTCATATTACCATTATTCTCGATGCCTGCACCGTAAATTATTAAAAAAATTTTTTCACGTAAAAGACCAATTGCGCCTTATTCTTAAGACTCTAAGACATCATTTAAAACAATAAAAAAATGTTCGATTTTTTAAAAATTTCACTGTGATGTTACCCCTTAAGATAAAAATTTAAAAGAGATGAATTGTTTAAATCTAATTGATTATTAAGGAGGATGGCAGAATTGAGTTTATTACATTTATTAATTTACATTTATTAGTTTCCGACTTTCGTTACATATATGAAGGATTTCCGGTTTAAAATCTTTACGTATTTTATAGTTCGTTTATATTAGATGTTTTCTGAAATTAAAATCATTTCTTCAATATTTTAGGTTCCGTAGATGTTCTTCAGTTTTAATTTTGAATGTCCGAATGTGAAATTCCCACAATTTGAAACAAATTTATTTGATATAAGATAATATTTCTTTTCAAAGTGTCCATTGTAGTTATTTAATTAATGTAGAAAAGTATTCGAATTCAATATAAAATATCTCTGAACGTAATGTAGATATTTCTATGTTCAATTAAAAAAAATATGTCAAACCAATTGTAACGGAAACTTCTTAATAAATAAACTGGTTTTAATCAAGAAAATATCAAGATGTGTCTCTAACAATTTAATTTTTGTTTGTTTAAAGAACAACTAAAGTCTTGAGCAATGTGTAATAAAAGCATTTGTTGTTAAATGACTGCTCTTCGTGATCGTTTCCAGATTTCAAAAAGATTTATTTTGACCGATGTAGAGGGAGCTCCACCTGTTGAGTGGCAAAATACTAAAAGACCAGAAATTTGAAAAGGAATGAACTACTCTTGAAAGAAAGAATTATTGGAACAAGAATTTCTTCATATATATCTAGGATGTCCTATAAACACAGACTACAGTTATCTGCTTCTGGGTTTCCGGGCTGGAACCGCGTCACTAGTATATCTGCCGACGTTTCGTACCCATTTGTATGGGACATCTTCAGGGCTGAACTACTGCACTGAAACTGTGCAGTTTATTTGAATGGGTACGAAACGTCGGCAGATATACTAGTGACGCGGTTCCAGCCCGGAAACCCAGAAGCAGATAGCATGGACCACGACCGCGGAAGTCTACGTACCAAACAGACTACAGTGTTCTTTTTTATTGTGTTTTTTATACTAAAATTTTATATTCAATTATATTTATAATATAATATTCTAACAAAATAATAAAAGATATAATTTTTGAAGGCAATTTAAATTTAAGTAATGTTAATTTGATTTTAATATAAATTTATAACTTTTTTAAAAACAAAAAAGATATGAAAAGCTCCAGGTATGACTCATTCATTATGAGTATATATTAATACTATATATTATATAATAAATTATTTAGTTTTATAATTGTTTATAATTTTTCTTTACTGAAATGAATTGAATGGAGGTGATTACTGTTTAATTTTGTGACGTGCGACGTTCAACGAAATAATAATCGTTTGGAAATCTTGCAATTCTGTAATATAAATAGAAATAATTGGAAAAAGAAAACAAAATCATTAAAGGTATTATATTTGTTACCTTACATTGTCTTCTTTTTTAGAATAACTGCTATTCGAATATTTCTTGTAATTTTTCAATCAATAAATACTTTTCTTGTAAAAGGTCGTTTACAATTTAATATTAGGTAAACAGTATTTAATCTAACCTAAAAAACAAGTAAGTGTGTGGCACATTCACAAATGAAATTTAGGAACGTCCATTTCATAATACATATTACATATTTCATAAGTTTCGACCAATTTTTTTCTAAATGAACTATTTTAATACAGAGTACGGAGAGTGCTCGAATTAAACTCGCTCGTGAACGAAGTCAATTCGAGCGAGTTATATTTTCTATATTAAAAAGAACTATTCTTACGAGTTGAGTTTGTGCTCGCAAGTTAAATAGTAAAACTCGCGAGCACAAATTTTAAAACGAACGAATTAAATAAAATTGTGCTCGCGAGCAGAATTTTTTCCTACTCTGCTCACGAGTTGAGTTTGTGCTCGCGAATTAAATAGTAAAACTCGCGAGCACAAATTTTAAAACGAACGAATTAAATAAAATTGTGCTCGCGAGCAGAATTTTTTTTCCTACTCTGTTTTAATAACCGTCAAAATACAATTAAAGATGAACATTTTTCTTTTTTTAAACACAGTTAATTTATCAAAGGGTACCAACACATTGCTCACAAAACTCCCGGTATAGTAGAGTTCATTTATTCATTGTAAGTACATATCCTAATAAATTATTTAATTCTATAATAGTTTATAATTCTTCCTTGCGGATATTAATTGAAAGAAGGTGGTTATTGTCTAATATTGTGACGTGTTATGTTCCGCGAAATAACTTACTTCATTTGGAAAATTTTGAGATTTTCTAGTGTACTTAGAAATAATTGAGAAAAGGAAAACAAAATCATTAAATGCATTATATTTGTTATCCTACTTTTTCCTCTTTTTTAAAATAAGCTTCATTCGAATATTTCTTGTATTTTTTTTAATCGATAAATACTTTTCTTGTAAAATGTTTAAAAATTTAATATTAGGTTAATAAGATTTAAGCTAACCTAGAAAACAAGTTAGTGTATGGCACATTCACAAATGATATTTAGGAACGTTTATTTCATAACATATATTACACATTTCCCAAGTTTCGACCAGCTTTTTCCTAAAAAAAAATAATTTTAGTAAACGCGAAAATACAAAAGTCGAATCTCTCCTAATATTAAATTTGTAAACTTTAATATTAGATAAATAATATTTAACCTAACCTAGAAAATAAGTTAATATATGGAATATTCTCAAATTAAATTTTGAAACGCCCATTTCATAGCACATATTACGTATTTCGATTAACTTTTTTCTAAATAAACTATTCTATTGTATGAATAATCATTGCCTCCCTGTCCCGTCCAATACAAAAATGTATTGAACAACAAAGCGTATTCTATTGAAGTTCAAAATACAATTAAAGTAGAATCTTTTTTTTTTAAATTAAACCCTATTTATTTATCAAAGGATGCTCACACATTGCCTTTTATAAATTGAATATAGAAATTTTTATATTATATTCAGAGATAAAAAACCCTCAGTACATGTAGACTTAATTTATTCATCACAAGTACTTATATATCGTAATAAATTACTTAGTTTTATAATAATCTTTTTCTTTGCTAATTTAATTCATTGCGGTGATTACTGTTTAATATTGTAACATTTTACGTTCAACAAAATAACTACTTTATTGGAAATATCTCATGACTCTTTAGTGTGAATAGAAATAATTGAAAAACAAACAAAATCATTAAAGGCATTATATTTCGTTATTCCATTTTTCCTTCTTTTTTAGAATAAGTCCTATTCGAATATTTGTTATAATTTAATCAATAAATACTTCTGTTGTAAGAGGGCGTTTGCAAGTTAATATTAGGTAAATAATATTTAATATAACCTAGAACACAAGGTAATGTATGGCACATTCACAAATGTAATTTAGGAACGTTCATTTCATAACACATATTACACACTTCGCAAGTTTTGACCAGCTTTTCCTTAAAAAAACAATTTTAGAAAACCTGAAAATACAAAAGGCGAACGTCTGCATTCTTTTTCATTAAACTCTGTTGTCTATTAAATTTTTCTTTTTTTTTTAATTAATTCCAGTTTATTTATCAAAAGATGCTCATATATTGTCTTTTTTAAATTGAATATAGGAATATTTTTATTATTTTCAGATATATAAAATAACCCTGGGTATATTTAGATTTCATTTATTCATTATAGGCATACACTCTAATAAATTATTTAGTTTTTTAATCCTTTATAATCTTATTATTTGAAATTAATTAAGAAATTTAATTGATATGATTAGTGTTTAATATTATAAGGTTCTACCCTTCGACAAAATAACTACTCCATTTGAAACATCTTGCGATTATTGTAGTATAAATAGAAATAATTTCGAAACAAACGTAATCATTCCAATTTTTTTTGCTCTTTTGGAAAAAATAATATATAAACTATTATTCGAAAATTTGTTGTAATTAAATCAATAATTACTTTTGTTGTAAGAGGTAGTTTGGGATTTAAAATTAGGTCAATAATACTCAATTTAACATAGAAAACTAGTTAGTGTAAGGCACATTTGCGCATAAAATTTACGAACGCTTATTTCACAACACGTATTAGCTACCCATTTCACAAGTTTTGACCAACTTTTTTACTAATCAAATTATTTTATTACAGGTAAAAATAGAGTTCCATTTTAATCTTTGCATTTTTTGATTAAACCCAATTTATTTATCAAATGTTGCCTCAGATTGCATTTTTCAAGTTGAATATAGGAATATTTATAATCGATATAAAAGCTAGTATACATATTTAGACTTCATTTATTCTTGACGAGTATATATCCTATTCAATTACTCAGTTTTATAATCCTATATTTATTTTTTTATTCGAAATTAATTAAATGAGGTAATTAGTGTTTAATATTATAAGGTGTTACATTCAACGAAATAAGTAGTTCATTTGAAACATACTGCCATTCTTGAGTGTAAATAGAAATAATTGGAAAACAAACAAAATCATTAAAGGCATTATATTCGTTATTTCATTTTTCCTTCTTTTTTAGAATAAGTCCTATTCGAATATTTGTTATAATTTAATCAACAAATACTTCTGTTGTAAGAGGGCGTTTGCCAGTTAATATTAGATGATAAATAATATTTTATATAACCTAGAACACAAGGTAATGTATGGCACATTCACAAATGTAATTTAGGAACGTTCATTTCATAACACATATTACACATTTCGCAAGTTTTGACCAGCTTTTTCTTAAAAAAACAATTTTAGTAAACGTGAAAATACAAAAGGCGAACTTCTGCATTCTTTTTTATTAAACTCTGTTTGTCTATTAAATGTTGCTTGCATTGCCGTTTTAAAATTGAATATAGGAATGTGCATATAAGGTTTAGATATATAAAAAAAAACCCGGTACAGTAAGAGTTCGTTTATTCATTATAGGAATATATCCTAATACATTACTTAGTTTTATATTTGTTTATAATTTTTATTTACTGAAATTGATTCAATGCAGTGATTAGTGTTTATTATTGTGACGTCCTACGTCTAACGAAATAACTACTTCATTTGGAAAATCTTGCGATCCTTTAGTGTAAATAGAAATAATTAAAAGGAAAACAAAATCACTAAAGGCATTATATTTATTATCTTACTTTTTCTTCTTTTTGGGCATAAGTGCTATTCAAATGTTTCTTTAAAATTTGGTAATCAATAAATACTTTTCTTGGAAAAGGTCGTTTTCGATTTAATATTAAGTAAATAATATTTAACCTAACCTAGAAAACAAGGTAATGTATGGCACATTCACAAGTGTAATTTAGGAACGTTTATTTCATAACACATATTATACGTTTCGCAAGTTTTGACCAGCTTTTTTTAAACGAACTATTTTAGTAAACGTGAAAATACAACGTGAAAATACAAAAGTCGAATCTCTTTTCGAAATTTTATAATCAATTAATACTTTTCTTGGAAAAGGTCGTTTACAATTTAATACTACGCAAATAATATTTAATATAACCTAGAAAACATATGCATGGCACATTCACACATGAAATTTAGGAACATCCATTTCATAACACATATTACATATTTCGACTTCAACTTTTTTCTAAATGAACTATTTTATTAAACTTGAAAATACAATTAAAGTTGAATATTTTCCTTGTTTTTAAATTAATTCCAGTTTATTTATCAAAAGATTCTCACATAAATTGAATATAGGAATATTTATATTATATTCAGAGATATAAAATAACCCTGGGTATATTTAGATTACATTTACTCATTATAGGCATATATTCTAATAAACTACTTAGCTTTTTAATCCTTTATAATCTTATTATTTGAAATTAATTAATAAATTAATTAAGATGACTAGTGCTTAATATTATAAGGTGCTACAGTTCGACAAAATAACTACTCCACTTGAATCATCTTGCGATTATTGTAGTATAAATAGAAATGATTTCGAAACAAACAAAATCATTCTCAATTTTTTGCTCTTTTTGAATAAATAATATATAAACTGTTATTCGAAAATTTGTTGTAATTTAATCAATAAATATTTTTGTTGTAAGAGGTCGTTTGCAATTTAAAATTAGGTAAATAATACTCAATTTAACCTAGAAAACAAGGTAGTGTAAGGCACAGTCGCAGATAAAATTTACGAACGTTTATTTCACAACACGTATTAACTATCCATTTCACAAGTTTGGACCAACTTTTTTTCTAATCAAATTATTTTATTACAGGTAAAAATAGAATTCCATTTTAACCTTTGCATTTTTTCATTAAACCCAATTTATTTTACAAAGATTGCTCACATTGGCTTTCTTAAGTTGAATATAGGAATATTTATAATAGATATAAAAGCCCTCCGTATATTTAGAGTTCATTTATTCATGACAAGTATATATCCTATTCAATTACTTAGTTTTATAATCCTGTATTTATTCTTTTCTATTCGAAATTAATTAAATGAGGTTAATTACTGTTTAATATTATAAGGTGTTACATTCAACGAAATAAGTAGTTCATTTGAAGCATACTGCCATTCTTGAGTGTAAATAGAAATAATTGGAAAACAAACAAAATCATTAAAGGCATTATATTCGGAGCGAAGAAACATATTGACCAAAGAAAAGGGCGTATTTCAGGAAGCAAACCGGCGCCGCGCGGTCACTGAAAAATGCTCCTCGACGCATTTAAAAAAAGTGCATCTTAAAAATCATTAACTTGCAGCAGCCCCCGGAAGAAAAAGACACGGAGCACGTGACGATAGCTCGGATTTTAGAAACCGGAAAAGTCCCACTTCTGCACACCGAATTTCGCCATTTAATTGCATTAATTCCTCGGCTGAAACAGCTGAAAAGTCCATTTACTGCTCGCAACAGGTTATCTATGGCATGCATCTGTATAAGTGTGTAAATACATTACAACAGAAGAGAAAAACCTTTATCCCGGCTACGAACCAAACTGTATCGACCGATATGCACGCACCATCGACAGCGCGGCAGGAAACGAAAATGTAGGCGAAACGATAATCAGAATTGGGGGGTGGTGTTTTGGTGATTTTAACGTGACAGTTTCTCGTTGTAATATAATATTTGTACATTAAAAAATATGTAGCAGTAAAGTGACGGCGGTCAGTTAAACGTAGTCGTAAGAAAATGGTAAAAGAATAGGGGTTAAACTTACCAACTATATACACCATATTTTTTGTCCATCTCTGTAATTCCCTTCTAATATTTCTTTTCTGTTGGATGCATCGAGAATACGAACACTCCGCCATTTTTCCGAGGCGTACGGTTTCCTACACTGACACGACCACGTACTGGATATTGTACACGATTAATCGAGCCCATCGCTTCAAAACTTTCATTACACTTGAACAGAAAACTTTTGACGACGCACTTTATCTTGGATTTTATGGGTTCTCGTTTTGTTTTTGTTTTTATTTTCGTTTGTTTGTACCTCCTCCTTTTGAACACGGGATTGTGTGCAGAAAAATAAATGCCGCGTCGAAAGGAAATAGAAGATTAAGATATTTTTTTTTAGAGCTTTTAGTGTTTTGTGGTACGTATCGTCACATTAATTATCATTAATTAGTCTTTTGTTGTTGTTGTCGTTGAACCAAACACGTTACTTTTAAAATAAAATCCCGAAAATCGAAATACATAATTTTTCTTTTTCGAATAAGTGTAACACTTCGTTTAAAACTCGTTTCTAAAAAAAAAAAACGTTAGGAGAACGCGCACTTTTACATCACAATATGACCATTATTAAGTAGCGATTTATCCACAGTTACGTTAAAAAAAAGAGGTGTTTGCGAGAAGTTGAAGATGTGGAATGAAACGGGGATCACATCGCTGAGAATGCCTTAATTCCGTGTCCGATTGTCTTCAGCCGGAATCGGAGGAGGATCATCGTCTACCGAACTTTTACCTGAAACAAAATTAGAAATTTTTAAAATTAAGAATGCATTCTGTAAGGCGAATAAAAAATGTGTTCGCTACCTTGTTTTTCAAGACTTTTTGTGTGCAGTTTTATCAGGAGATTAGTTTTTACGTCTCGAGTTTTTTCTATTACCGCGTTTCTTGTTGCTACCTTTTTATATTTTTAATCTTTTAACGCGCTTTTTTTTAGCTCGATATTCGTGTGTCGTACATGAAAATGCGTCGATAGAGGAAAAAGCCCTGAATGAATCCGATAGTATTAGACGAAGTATAACACACAACACTCCAATGCAACGTCACTAGACTGACGCAACAAGTACGACGCTGTTCGGCGCTTGCATGCACTTGCATTTGCCCTCTCCTTCCTTTCCTATTCTCCTACCCATATCTATGACACTGCACCATACCATCTTTCTCAGATCCATTCGCCTCGTTCCTAATAGTACCCGGCGTTCTCTCTCTGGCGCACGGTAATTACGTATACGTGCTCCTGCATTCGGGGAGAAAAAGAAGCGAAAAACGTGAAGAAAAAATAAAAAGGAGAATGAGCGAAAAAAAAAGGAAAAACTCGGCGACTCTACGGGCTCCTTTCTCGTTCCAACTTGTGATCTGCGAACGTTCCTTCTCTAACACGAAATGTTCTCCTATTCTTTCCTAACGTATTAATTTCATAGGTTAAAATATTGACCGTCTCTGTTGTTCCCCCCGGTGGAGCGGTTCTTTTTTCTTTGTCTAGTGACCCGCCGAGGATCCTTTTTTGCTGACGCGTTGCCCGATCGAATCTTTTTCTTCTTCCCGTTGTTGTTGTTGTTGTTGTTGTGTTGGCAGCCTTGTTGCGTCGCTTCGCGAATAGTCCGGAGAGTTGCTGCCTTTGCTGCATCCGAGTCAAACGGATGGACCCCCTTGTATCTAATATAATGTATTTTTCCGACTTTTATATTAGATTGTTCTTTTTCGAGTTCGTCTTATTCTAACATCCAGTTCCGTTACTGCTTCTGTCTCTTGTTTGTTCTTAATATGCCAGCATCAATTTGGCATGGTCGATGCCCCCTCAGGATGCGTTCTTTCTCTATTGGCCAGAGTAGTTTCCATAGTTATTACGTACATTTTTGAGTGTCATCTATCGCCACAAATTGATTCGTGTTAGGTTTATTTCATGGGAACTTTTGACGAATTGTAAAAAAATAATTTTTAGACAGAAGAGGAAGTAACAGAGTATCGTGTAAGCTAGCTAAACGAATAAGGCTTATTTACACTTAACTTGTTTAAGAGCCAGAGTAGTCTTACTAATTTTTATTTTCCAATATAACCTAGCGCCACGAACAGATTCCTATAATGTTTATTACATGTGCAAGCTACAGTCCCTGGCCAAAGTATTAGTGTCACCTAGTTCATTTTTAAATTTTCTTTTTTTCAACTAACAGCTCAAAAACACATTAATAAATCGAAATATATTTACTATATACGGAACGAAAATAGGCTATGAACCAAACATATCATTCACTATAAGTTTTAATAAGCACAGTTACAGTATTTGGTAATTAAATTATCCCAGATGACAGTTATGATGAATAATATATTTGAAATATATATTATTGTATTTCCCCGAAAAGACAAATGAACATACTTCCTAAAAACATAACTGTTAGCGTACAATATACGAGGGAGCGTTTTTATATTCGCGGAATGGGGGACAAGGGGTATTTTTCTTTTCCAATATATTCACCTGCAAGAGGGATACATTTTTCACATCTTTCAATTAATTTATTTATACCCTCATAAAAAAATGATTTCTCTTTATCTGCAAAATACGCCGAAACTGCCTCCTTGACTTCATCATCGGCAGTAAATTTTTTACCCCGCAGCTCTTTTTTCATTTTCGGAAACAGGTAATAATCACTCGGGGCCAGGTCTGGGCTGTAGGGTGGGTGATTCACAATTTCGAAGCCCACCTTATGCAGGGCAGCTAACGCAACGCGGCTCTTGTGGACGGGCGCGTTGTCGTGCAAAAGCAGAACACCTTTTGTCAATTTTCCCCGTCCTTTCTCTTTAATGGCTTCTTTTAGTCGCTCTAATATTGAAGCGTAATATTCTCCGGTTATAGAAACACCTTTATCTTTATAATCAATCAACAATATTCCTTCCGAGTCCCAAAATACCGTTGCCATGAGTTTCCCAGCTGATTGTGACACTTTAAATTTCTTGGGAGGTGCTGTGCCCCTTTTATACCACTGCATGGAGTCTTGTTTGGACTCAGGTTCATAATGATGAACCCAAGTTTCGTCCCCAGTAAAAATTCCACTCAATACACCATCCTTGTCTTCATTACAGAGGTCCAAAAATGCACGCGAACACTCTACGCGCTGTTGTTTTTGCGGCGGCGTGAGCATTCTCGGCACCCATCTTGCGCTGACCTTAGACATGCCGAGATGATCGTGTAGGATTTTAAAAATTGTTGTATCGGATACTCCAACCATTTCTGCGAGTTGTTTCTTCTTTAGTCGAGCATCTTCGAGTACAATTTGTTCAACTTTTTGGATAAGTGCTGGCGTGGTCACCTCAATGCTCCTGCCCGGCCTCGAGTCGTCTTCAAGGGATTCCCTTCCTTGTTTAAATAAACTATGCCACTTGTACACCATGGTTTTTCCTGGACAAGAGTCGCCGTAAACCAATGACATCTCATTCATTATGGTCGCGACTGATTTTCCTTGCCTGGTAAGGAACTTTATAACGGCACGATAATAGATCTTTTCCATATTTCACTTTTCACTCCTGATTATGTCACTTGGTTGCCGATAGCTCAAAGACTAATTGTCTAATAACAATGAAACTTCGTATTTATACTAATCACGAGTCGCTGCACAGGCCCCGCCCCCAATGCGCCTACTCACCCCTCTACAACCCGCTCATTCCGCGAATATAAAAACGCTCCCTCGTACGTACATATGTACATTTATTTATTTCATTCGTAATACTAAGTTTCGGGATAGCTAATACTGAATTCATAATCTTTACCGGACCTCGCTAAATTCTAGGAAGGTAAAGTGGTGGTACAATGCGTTTATACAAGTAAAACTTATTCATATTTATCGTTAGTTTAGTGGTGAGCTAATTTTATACTTTATACTTTTATAACGACTTATACGTCATGAGAAAGACGAAAGATATTACAAACGGTGAAAAAAGCACAACAGAAACTATATTAGGGACTAATTTGTATTGTCAAAGCAAAATTGTTAGAAAAGTAAAAGTTTCACGCCGAACGCTGGCAAAAATTGTAACACTTATCAAAGAAAATTTGCCCATAACATCAAGCGTCGACATGACCACCGGTTGCGCAAAATCACCGAAAGGAGGTATAGAAAGATTATTAAACATTGCTTTGTCAAATGGACGAACTTCCATCAGAGAATTATTACATCTTCTGTAGCCCTTTAATATAAAGAAATCGGAGCAGATATTTTACTGTTGGAGAATGGAGGAAGGTCTTTTTGTAAGCAAATAATTTAAAAATGTTTTCTTTCGTGTATTACTGTTATCAATCCTTTATCACACATGTGGGCAACAACCGGCCCGCTGTAAGATTTGATCCAACCCGCCAGACATTTCATGTTTGATATCTATGGCTAAAAATTATGAACACTATTTTAAAACACTACTTTAAAATGCACTACTTTCAAACGTGGCCCGCGAACGTATTTGCACATTAAAGTTTGGCCCACAACATGTCAAAGGTTGCCCATACCTGCTTTATCAAATGTCATATTTAGGGACAAGTCACAACTCGAAGCGGTTATAGAATCTACAAAATTTGTGAGATGAACTCTTTCGAAATGTTATAGAAAGGAATGTGTAGCGCTAAGTGTTAAAGCCCCCCCGCCAATAATGGTTTGGTCATGCATTATTGCCGCTGGAGGTCCTCTGTACTTTGTATATACACAATCTCTCGCAGAGAAAACGGGACTTTTTTAAAATAAAAACAAAATCTGTCTGGACTTTAAATATTTTAAGTTCAATATACCTTTTTGTTGCCAAATATTAAAAAATACAAGATACAAGGTCACGCGAAGAAATCTAAATGAAAATGTAATTTTTTTTTAACATATTTATAAATCTTGTGTCCCATTAGTGGGAAAATATTATTTTTTTAAATTTTATTTTCAACTAAAGAAGTTCTTAGAGCACCACTCTTGTAGTGCTCTGCAATTTCTACACAATTTCTTATCTTTTATTAAGACTTTTACGCTTAGAATCTCTATTTTTGGAAATAAGAAAATATCGAATATGGAAAATACGCGTATGGTTGTGAATAAAATTTTTGTAATTTTACGGAAAACTACTCTTAATCGAATATTGTTTTCTAGTCTACAGTCTGTACTACCACTTTTGTAAAATTACCTGTTTTTCCATAGACTGTCTTAGAGAACACAGGACTTTTTAAAAATAGAAACAAAAGCTTACTATTTCGGTATAATTCTTTTATTTTATTCAAAATAGTCGCCTTCGGCTTCAATACAACATCTTGCACAGTCAATTAACATGTCGTAAGTTCATTTTTACAGATGTCTTTCAAGATTGCTGTCGACGCCTTTTTAACGGCTTCGACATAGGCACAACGCTGTCTTTTCACCGGTAAATGCAGTTTGGAGAATAGATAAAAATCACAGCAGGCTAAACCCAGTGAATACGATGAATGGTTGACGGTTAAAATGCCATTTGTGGTTAGAAAATAAGTGATAAGCGTCTAGCGATGAGATGGTGCATTATCATGTAACAAACGCCAGCTACCATTTTCACGACATTGAGGGCGTACACGACAAATACGCGCCAAAAGACGCTTCGTAATACCAAGATAATGTACAGCATTGACTCTTTGACTAACTGGTACAAATTCTTTGCGCATTGTGCTTTTCGAATCACAAAAATAAATCAATAATGTCTTCACTTTTGACCAAACGGCTTCTTTTCAGTCTTTCTTCGCTTGAATGTTTCCATTCAGAGCTTTAACCCTTGGTCCGTGGATAATATTGAAAACACCACCTCTCATCGCCAGTTACTAAAGTTTTCGTCCCTTTTTGAGTCTTTAATCAAGTCTGTACAATGTTAAATTCAGTTAGCTTGTGTGGTACAAACCTTGCACAAATCTCAATTCCAAATGCTGTATCAAAATGCGATGAATTGAATCTTTGGAAATATTTAATTCCATTCCCATGCGTCGCAATGAGGATTTCGGTTCATTTCTGATAAATTCACGCACAAGTTCGATGTTACTTTCCGTAACCACAGATTTTTTTGCACCAGGATGTTCGTCATCATTTATGTCCGTACGACCGCCTTTAAATCGATTACACTCGTACACACTCGTATATGATAAACACGCAACACGATACACTTTTTTTTTCAAATTAAACGTTTCAGTAAACGACTTACCGAGTTTAAAACAGAACTTGATATTTGCCAAATATTTCTTCGCCTCCAAAGGCTGCAAATGTCGTGATATTTTGACACAACATTGGTGAAAAATCTACCTTACCGAAGTATATTTTTTTAAATAGATGACGCCACTAAGAATTGCTATTTTAAAAAAGTTCGGTTTCCTCTGCGACAGACTGCGTAAAAGAAAAAAATCCAATAAAATCACTGCCTACTCATGCGATTTCAATTAAAAATAAAAGTTAAAATACCGACAATTGCATCTGTCTGCGCTTTATTCCTAAAACGCTCTTATTGAAGTCTCTTGAAGCACACTGTTCTACAGCAAAATAACATTAAGTTAAAAGATTTAAATATATTTATTTCAAGTACTTCAACGGCGTTTTAAACCAAGAATCCAATATTTAACCTTGGAAAGGGGACGCGTTCATTGTAAGTGAAAAAATATAGGCAAATCCGTACACAGAATCTGGTAACCTGCATTTAACTTTTTCTGAGATCTTCCTAAAACGCTTTTAAAAATACAAACCAATGGTCTGGCTCGTTTGCCTTGAAAGTTAGTCCCGCCTACCCGAAATTTCTAACATAAAAATGGAGGTCATAGTACCAAGTATCGTTTAGAGTTGTTTTGTAATGGTGCCACAAATCAGGTTCTACTGTTTCAACACTAACGAAAGACGCTGCCTATATTCTCTCTTTAATTGAGTCGTCACAGGTACATTGCAGTTTTGGAAATTAAGAAAAATACAGGAAATAATTGATTTTTTATTATTAATTATTTATTATTTTCTTTTTCACGTGTATATAGTACATGTATAATAATAATAAGTTAAATTTCTGAAAATTATTAAAGGAAATTTTTCAAAACTTTTGTGCACGCTTCCTTATTAAATACTTAATTGGCTAATGCTTAATTTTGCTTATTTTTTATGTTAAACACCAAGAAACAAGCTTCAAATTATAAGAGTGAGACGAAATTTTTCGTACAGCCTTTAATGTTAGAAATCAATAAATATGGACATTAAATTACGATAAGCATATAATAATAACAATAATAAATCTTTATTATCTAACAGGATTTACGAATTATAGAACGAAAAGGTGAAAAGTAAATATAAACAAATAAACTAATTATAAATGTGAAACTTAAGGTAGGAAATCATCATCAAACATTCAAATTCTAAACAAAGCAAATAAGGAGTTTTGCAATACAGCTTTGTTTATTCATTTTTCCAAAGTAATTTCCTCTACACTCAATACACCTCTCTATCCTCCGAAACCAATCTTTAAACCAGTTCTACCAAGTTTCACTAAGGAGTAAAGCGCACTCGTCTCAAGCCCGCAGAAGGTCCTCATCACTGGAAAATCGTCTCCCTTTTAGCTTCATTTTAACATGCGGGAACAGTGCAAAGTCGCAGGGAGCAAGATCTGGACTGTAGGAAGGGTGCTCGAGAAGTTTCAATCCTGTCGTGGTCAAATATTCAGTGCAGGCTTAGGCGCGGTGAACTGGAACATTATCGTGATGGAAGAACCAGGTGCCAATTCTTGACTTGGTTGCAGGTTCTTCACAGATCCAATGACTTTAGGCAGGCACTGTTCAGTGCACCACTTAGCTGTGACTGTCTTCTGTGTGTCCAAAACGGCGCGTTCCACAATTCCACTCGATTTGAAAAATACAGCTGCCATTTTATTCTTTACAGATCGGGATTTTCTGACAACTACGGGTGTGTCCTCATCATCAAAGATCCAAACTTTGTTTTGAGCTTTGGTCGACACATCGTAATAGCACAGCAATGTTGTTGGAATATTTTCGGAATTCCAAAATACATCTGAAATAAATTGCATGCCTGACAGGAATTCACAATCCTTGCCATGTAATTCCACAAAAACTCCGCGCAATGTAGATTTCTTCTGTCTACAAGAGATCGCATGTCTGGAGAGCATTTCTGCTTGACTGGCTGCAACGGGTGGAAACGTTCCATCCATCTTGTAAGAAAAAAATTTTAGGAATCGTCTATGTAGCAGTGGGCAGTGAGAAGCAAAAATAGGGTACCACATAATACCGATATATTCCAGCATGCTTATAAGAAGAGCGTAATAAAGAGATTTTAATACACCAATATCTCTAAAGTACTTAGAAACACGTATTAAAAATCCTGAAGGTTTACATGCAGATGCACGAATCGCATAGAATATGTGGTCTAAACGTCCGTCACTGACCGAAAGTAAAGCCAAGGTTCTTAATTTTAAACTGCCTGTTAAGAATTCTATCATCTATTTTGTAGGCCAACAGTAATTGTGGACTATCTGCTTCTGGACTTCCAGGCCGGAACCGCATCACTGGTATAACTGCCGACGTTTCGTACCCACTCGTATGAGACATCTTCAGTCGCACTGGAACTGCTTTCAGAGCTAAATTCTTGTATAAAATACGCTATGTTGTTGATCCACTAAGTCCAAGTTGTTGTGAACGTCGTCTAATGGACATTTCAGGATCTTCAGCAACACTTTCACGAATTAAACCATTATTTTTTGTGAACGACCACTGTGACTGTATTTTTCATTTTTCTGATCTTCTACGGAACCGGTCTCTTGAAATTTTTTAATAATTCGACCAATAGTGCTTTCAGATGGACGATTATGTAAACCATAAAATGCACGTAATTTTCTAAAAACTCTTTTCACAGAACGCTGATTTTCATAAAATAATTCAACAATTTGAACGCATTGTTATACCGTTTACGAAACCATTTTTATAAATGTCATACATCACACTTTTTAAACACCCACATACCCAGACAAATTCAGTGCGCCATCTATATTTTATTTATTCTTAAAAAAACGCACAATTTGAAATACGCTTTAGAATACATATAGATAACTTAATCACTAAGGTTGATATATAACCCCTTTCCACATTAACTTTCATAATTCTGTATACGCATTTCGACAATTAAGTTGTCATCATCGGCAGATAATTGCAAAGTGTCGCACCTGGTAAACCACGGCGAAAAACAGCCGTGCGAAAAACAAACTCCGTACACTGTATATTCGTTTCGCGAGATTTTAAAAATTGTTTTACTTAAACTAGGATGAATGACATTGAAAAAGGAACACGGACACGACCGATAAGTACCTGCATGTGATTTATTACAGTGTTCCTCTTTTTCTGACATTAAGCAGACCGAAAAGAGACGACTGGTTCGGGCCACCTTCGATGTTTAAAACATGGCTTTTATTCTTCAAGATGTACATACATGCTTTCATACGTATCTAATTCGTGATAATTATACACGTTCTTAATCAATTGTAAACAATCGGCGTTAACGCTATGATTACAATCCAACACATGTCTTGCTAGACTCGATTTTTCCGGCCGGTTGAATTTTATATGCGCGATATGTTCTTTATACCGGGTTTCTATCGATCGTTTTGTTTTGCCGATGTATTGTTTGCTACAATCTAAATATTTAATGCTATATATTACCGATTTCTTGTTATCCTCGACTTTGTCTTTTGCATTTCCTAAAAGGGATTTTATTGAGTTAATCGACCGACAATCAACTTGAAAACCGCGCTCTTTAAAAACACCATTTAAATTTTTCGTCAAACCGTGGAAAGGTAAACAAACAAACTGCTTGTCCCGATTGTTTTGAGGTAGCAGACATGTGGTATCCCGGATTGTTTTTCTTATGTTGGCTTTCCTAATTAAACCATAGATTATCTCCGAATCAAAACCATTGTATCTCGCGATATTTTTAATAATAATAAATTGTCGGTCTGCTTAATGTCAGAAAAAGAGGAACATTGTAATAAATCACATGCAGGTACTTATCTGTCGTGTCCGTGTTCCTTTTTCAATGTTATTCATCCTAGTGTAAGTAAAACAATTTTAAAAATCTTGTGAAACGGTGCACATCGCGTACGGAGTTTGCTTTTCGTACGGGTATTTTTCGCCGTGGTCTACCAAGTGCGGCATTTTGCGGTTATCTGCTGATGATGACAACTTAGTTGTCGAAATGCGTATACAGAATTACGAAATTTAATGTGGAAAGGGGTTATATATCAACCTTAGTGATTAAGTTAATCAACCACAGGCTCCATCAAATTCAACTACATATAAATAATATTTTCTACCCCTCTTCATATCAAGCTATTTAATGTAATGAACTGTAATATGAAAATATTGATAGATATCTTACAAAATAAAGAAAATAAATACTTTAAAATCAATATTACAGGGTATTAATAAAAATATACAAGAGCATTAACTTCAACCTAATTCTGAAAGTAATTACTTTCTGTGGTAAAAGTAGAGTATAACAGATGATATGAACTGATCGCTTTAATTAAAAAGTGAATTATAATTTTGGTCCCCTATTCAATAGAAACTAATGGGTTCGATGTAAGTAAGAGGTGAAATGTATTTTTTTTCAATCGTCACTTATTCTCACAATTATGTGCGATGGAATCGAAGAGCGTAATTTCGTTCTTAATAAAAAAAAAGAAAAGCACTCGATTGTTATACAAATTCTACTTAACACTCCTCCTTAATACATAAACAGAATAGCTTCTGGCATATTAGAACAAAATATACGACCCATTGTGTTATAACGAGAACACGTAGGTGCCTAATAGAATTCCTCTATTTAATATTAGAAATTAGTCTTGTAGCCATGGGCTTAAAAATGCCCAAAATGAAAATTTGTAAAAAAATGGTCGTTTAATCAAAGGGGGATTTACTGGGATAAGTTCGTACTTTCCAAATTGCTCATCTTGAATATACATAGCGGGGGAACGCAAAAGTTTTGTAATTAATCATCAAAAAACTGATAGGAAGAGAAAGTAAATAAGAATTGATATCTTCTTCCCTTTTCGATAATGGTAGCTGAGAGAATTAAAAAAGTAAACAAATGTATGGAAACTAGAAGGAAAGTCTACAATTCATGACCGAAATAAATAATTGTGCCTTGTTTAATAACGACAATGTTTTTCTTCTTCCCTATCAAATTTGTCTTCAATTCTATCTGCTTTTGAGCTTTCGGTCTGAAACCGCGTCACTGGTATGACTGCCGACGTTTCGTACCCACTCACATGGGACATCTTCAGGGCTCAACTGCTCCTACTGTTTGTTGTACTACAGGTATACCAGTGACGCGGTTCCAGCCCGGAAATCCAGAAGCAGATGGTATGGACCGCGACCGCGGAAGTCTACGTACCAGATTGTCTTCAATTCATTTATTATTTTGTGGGTTATAAATTGTTTCGCATATTAGAAGAAGAAAGTTTGCGACATTAGAACAGCGTAGTCATCGAATTTTTGACAGGAATATAATTCTCCTAAAAGTATTATCAAACGAATGACCGTAATCGAAGGAGATAGAGTGGGAAACCCATGAGAGCTTGGGACGACGGTATCCAAAATATACCGCATGGGAGCGGGATGTCAGAGATGATGGAGAAAATGGCGCCAAATGGGAAGCGATTGAGATCGCTTATAAATGGATAAAGCTACAGAATAACATATGTAGTTAAAATGTAAATAACGGGTGTTCCAATAAAAGGTTTCATTTTGATATGTAAAAAAAACGAGTATTTTTAAGCGAAATCATCGGATGTTTATTTAATTGTAAAGCGGAGGGTATGCCATTAATAATGGAAAACAATATCAGCAGGACCATATTCTTTTCATGCTATTTTCCATCACCAATTCGCATATTTGCGGCTGTAGGTCATCGATAACGAATTCCATCTTTGGAGTCTTGACTCAATTGTGGACCATTAGCATAGACCTTATCTTTCACGTAGCCCCAAAGAAAAAAGTCTAAAGGTGTTAAATCACAAGATCTCAGTGGCCAATTATGCTGCAAAGGAGCGATGGTATCGTTACTTGTGTGGCAAGTAGCGCCGTCTAGTTGAAAATAAATGTCGTCCACATAAATATCTTCCAATTCCGGCCATATAAAATCTTTAATCATCGTTCGATCCATTCACCGTAACAGTTGCTCAAGTCTCATTTTCGAAAAAGTTCTTCGTTGAAGATGGAGAGGCTTTTCAATAATCATTCTTGGGTTTTCCGAGCCCCAAATGCGACAATTCTGCTTGTTAACGTAGCCCACGAAATGAAAATGGACCTCATTACTCAAGATGATTTTTCGATGAAATTCCGAATCAATTTGATGCATTTCAAGGACCCAATCAGCAAAGACACGACGTTGTTGATGGTCAGTAGGCGTGAGTTCTTGTGTTAACTAAACTTTAAAAGTCTTTATGCAAAATACGGTGTAATGTCATTTGTGGAATTTCCAATTCAAAAAATCGACGAGAAATGGACAAACCTGAGTTTTCCTCAACACTGTGGGCTACAACAGCAATATTCTCAGTTGTTCTTGAGCAACGTGCACGGGTTTGATTCTTCACATCACTAACTTATCGCAACAGCAAAAATTTTTCCACCAGTTTCACAATTGCTGATCGAGAAGGTGCTTCACGACGACCCAAAAATGCTTTAGTTTCGCGACCTGTGACCGCGCAATTTTCACCATTTTTGTAGTGAATTTTAATAATTTCGATGCGTTGTTGAAGCGTAGCATTTTTATTAATGGCATAGTTTTTACTTATCATCTGTCAAGTAGTTACAGGTTAAGTCATGACGACTGTTAAAGTGGCGGGCTACTGAAAATGATATGTCTTGTTGGAACACCTTTTATTACTGAAATAATGTATATAAAGTTTACATCTTTGAGTAATATATACATATATGGTAAATCTTATATTTTCAGTAAATTTTAAAGTCATTTTTAATCAAAAAACAAAATTTTTAAATTTAATTTGAAGAAGACCATTTCAAAACTAACTTACTATAAGAGTAGCTCCTTTATAACTTTTACAGTTTCATTGAATTACAATGAAGTGGTATAAAAATAGAATAATTGGAATGCCTCGTATAATTGAAAATATTTTATAAACAACTCATTATTCTAGTTGTCCTACAGGTCCATGTTTGTCTTTGTAATATTCGTAATTCGAAGCAAACCTCTAACCTTTCTATTGTGTTCAAATTTTCATTTTCATTGTGTTCAAATCACAATTTCATGATTGCTTAGGAATTGTATTGAATTTTACCCATCTTATAAACATACATTAAAATACTTATGCATTCCAGTAATAACATAGTTTTATTGGATCAGTAAAATATTAATTTTGGAAATACGAAATATCACTGAGAAGCATTTTTGGCCAACTTAACTTTTTAGATTCATGAAATTTTCTTTAATCAGAATTAGATATCATACTGCATTGAAATACTGTAAATATCCTCTGCTTTTAAGTCTGCTAAAAGCTTCCATTTTTTGATACCCGGGTAGATTTTCCGTGGTTTCCCTTTCACATCTAAGTCAGAAGAATGTCGATAGTCAAAAGTCTTAGTTCGTACCATAAGCATGGTTTGGGAGCAGAAAATAATCCGAGGGGGCTAAATCTGGCGAATAGGGTGCATGAGGTAGCAATTCAAACTTTAATTCATTAATTTTGGCCAATGCGAAAACGGATTTGTGAGCTGGTGCATTGTTTTGACGAAACAACGCTTTCTTCTTAGCCAAAATGCGGCCGTCTTTGATGATTTCTTCGCACAAACGTTGCAATAAGTTCGCATAATACTCGCCGTTGATAGTTTCTCCCTTTTTCAAGATAGCCAATGAAAGTTATTCCACGCGCATACCCAAAAACCCATGCCATGACCTTGCCTGCAGATGAAACGGTTTTAACTTTCTTTGGAGCCTGTTCTCCCTTTTGAGTCCATTGTTTTGATTCTTCTTTTGTCTCGGGTGTGAAGTGATGGGCCCATGTTTCATCCATGATTGTGAAACGGCGCAAAAATTCTGCTTTCTTGCTGTGAAACTTCGCTAAACACTCAATTGAAACATCTTCAACGATACGTGGCACTCATTTTGCAAACAGCTTTCTCATTTCAAAATTTTCAGATAATACACTTTCTGAAATGCCTACTGTGTCTGCTAGTTTGCACACTTTCAGTCGACGATCATCCAGTACCGCTTTGTGGATTTGCTTCACCATTTCTGGAGTCGTCACTTCAATTGGTCGACCACTCGCTCAAACTCTGCTACCCAACATTTCACTGTTTTATTCAAAGGGACAGACTCACCCGGAGTAGAATCCAGTTCAACTTTTATATCAGTTGGGCTGAGGCCTTTCAAATAAAAGTATTGTATCGCGTAACGATGACCAATTTTCCACATTTTTACAAATTCACTGAAAATGTTCACTATTAATGGCTGCCAAATAAATATTAAACAACCGGGAGTCTTCAGACTTGAAACATATACTTTATAGATTGTGTACTTTCTAATACAGTGATATTCTCCAAATAACTATTGCCATCTATAGGTCAGGCCGGGTACTTATGGAACCACCCTCGTATAAACTTGTAAGTAAGAAGTCTAGAGTAGTTATTATTAACGATGTGTGCAGTGCTGAAATGTACAGTTAGTTTTTAAATTAAAACTTAGTTTGTGAAAAAGTAAGGATTTTATTTTATTTCAGTGGAATAACAATATACAACATACTTAGAAACTTTTTAAAAAGCCTTCGTGTATCATATACCATCCTCGGTTATGCATTATAAGAATATTAATAACTTTTAAATATATTTTATCTCATTTCATTTAAACAATAAATAAGGTATCCTGTAATGGCCAGGAGAACGATTCTAAAATATTAACATAGTTTGAAATAATTAATACATCGTGTATTGAGACACACAAATAGTCATGTATATGTATTTGTTCTTGCATCTTTGTTTACATATTCGGATGCTAAAACTCTTTGGTTTTATCAGATAATAACGGTTTAGACGAACGAAGTGGAAAAATTAAATAACGTAATAAAACTGAGATCATTAATATAATTATAATTTGCAACGATTTTCTATGACATTAGGGAATGTGCGAATAACTTGGAGGATGGCAAGGCGAAATTTAAATCGTTAAAACTTTAAAATGCCATCGCATCAGTGATTCATCAGATTGACGTAACTTTACAATTAAACCCAAGGTTACGAATTTTCAACAATGAACTGCAGTTACGACTGTGATTTTATTCGATTCGTATGCTTTCAAAATTAATTATTAAAGAGGAGAAATCATATTAATGCATAAATTTCTGTTCTTAAAAAGAAGTATTAACTCTTTAAATTATGAGCAAGGAAATGGTGGAAAGTGTAGCCAGGAATATTAATGAAGTAATTAATTTATTTACTCTGCGAAAAGTGTTTAAAATAACTCAAGTCATTGTAGTAGACCTAATTATAATGTTCGAATATTCATGTATGATGCCCTGTTGTAATGGAATAATATACAAGGATTGTTCAAAAGTAAGGTCCCAGTTTGAAAGGGCTATGTCAGGGGGTATAATGTTAAATGGGGAGTATCTCTCACGCACAAAATACGGAAACTTTGCTGGTAAATTGGCTGTCTTCATCAAAACCGTTTATTTTAGTTTTACTACGGTTCTATATTATGTATTAGGTATACCGAACAGTTCTGTCCGTTTTTAGAATAAAACAAAATAATAAATTGTTCATACCTTGAATAAACTTTATTGAATAATATAATTTTGATCATTATGTATGACTTTCCGCCAGATTTATAACAATTTATATATCCCATTTTTAAAAAAATGTCTTATCCCTAGAGGTGAAAAATTTAACCAGTGCTTGTCTGATATCTTCTTCGTTTTTACGTTTTTTGCCCTACAAAAAATTTTGTAAGGACAGAAGCAAGTGATAATCTAGGGGCGCTAGGTCGAGGGAGTATGGTGGATGCGATGGAATTTCCCAGACTAGCTCTGCGGATTTCTAACGAGCCTCCAAAGCAGTATGTGGCCTAGCATTATCATGAAGCAGTATGATGTCTTTCCTACTGAACATCGCCAGCCTGTTTTCTTGACGTGCTTTTTTAAATTATCCAGTTGCTGACAGTTCCTCTCCATATTTAGTTTTTTGTTCGGTTTCGACAGCTTAAAATGTATTGGTCCTCGAATCTCCCACGATATAGACAACATTCTCTTACTCAGGCTCAACTTCGGTTTAGAGGTGAAAGTGGGCAGCTTTTCCATATTCATAATATGCCCTTTTCATTACGATGCTTTCGTAGGTAATCCACTTTTCATCCCCAGTTATTATTCACTCTAAAAAGGGTTCGATTTTGTTCCGTGCAAGCAGAGATATGCATATGATGACTCGATCATTCAAATTCTTCTCACACATGTGGCACCAATCTCAAATATTTCCAGACAAATTCTAATGTCCGAGTGTGGTCCAAAATGGTTTGTTGAGCTGAATCAAGGCCTTTCCGCAATCTCGGATGTTGTCAAAAAGGAATTTTGCTCTAACATGATCTTGACAGTATTGTCCCCGATCAAAAAAGGTCGCCTAGAACGTGACTTATCAGACACGTCGAATCACCTATTTGAAATTTTTGGAACATCTGCATGTCCTATCAGAAACTGAACGTTCATCAAACACTTTCAATAAATTTCTACACGTTTCCGTAGCATTTCTTCCTTTTTGTAATTCGTTCAAAATACAGTGGCGTAAATGAACTTTATCAGTAGCCATGGATACACGATCGCGTCTCACTTAATACTAACATGAAACATCTTGGTTTTAATTCATTTGCTAGGTCAGTATGTATACATTCAGTGATAAAAAGAGAGAGCCAAATATGCGTCAAATGAATATGCGCATACTTGTTTAAAATCGTTGTAACCGGAATGGACAGAACTTTTCGGTACACCTAATATATTTTAAAAGGTAAACACGCGAATTTGAAAAAAGTTTTTTATTTACGATATTACCCACTCGTAAAGGGTTTTCTAATAGGGACTTGACAATTTTTAATTCAATTTGTGAAGGCATCTTTTCACTAATCATCGAACTATTACTGTCAATTTATTCAGTAAACTTAACATTTTCATCATGGTAAAGTACACGAACGAACAACGTCTGCAAATTATAAAAATTTACTACAGAAATTCGGAGTCGGTGACCGCTACTTTAAGAGCGTTAACTCCGATTTTCGGTCGTAATTCTCGACCTAGTAGACAGGCAGTAACAAGTTTAGTGCAAAAATTTGAGTCCACATATTCGTTGTGTGATGTTGCCGTGCCAGTAAGACAACGGGTTGGTCGAAGTGTCGAAAATATCGCTGCCGTTGAAACGTCCGTAGCAAATGATCCAAATCAGTCAATTCCACGGCGTTCTCAAGAGTTGGGCATCGCCCAGACCACTTTATGGCGAATTTTGCGTAAGGATCTTGGTTTACACCCATGCAAGATCAAGCTGACTCAAGAATTGAAGCCGATGGACCATTTGAAGCGATGTACGTTCTCCGATTGGGCTCTGGAAAAGATGCGCCAAGATGATCAATTTCATCGCAAAATTATTTTCAGTGACGAAGCTCATTTTTGGCTCAATGGGTTCGTCAATAAGCAAAATATGCGTTATTGGTCGGGCGAAAATCCACATGTGCTTCATGAAACACCACTTCATCCACAAAAAATAACTGTTTGGTGCGGTTTGCATGCCGGCGGCGTCATAGAGCCATACTTTTTCTTCGAAGATAATGATCGTCACGTTACTGTGAATGGTAATCGTTATCGCGCCATGATTACAGATTATTTTTGGCCCGAATTGGAAGATATGGACTTGGACAACATGTGGTTTCAGCAGGACGGTGCCACACAGCACACGTTACAATCGATTTATTGACGAGTAAGTTTGATGAGCGTGTTATCTCAAGAAATGGACCAATCGATTGGCCGCTTCGTTCGTGCGATTTAACGCGTCTAGACTTTTTTCTTTGGGGCTACGTCAAGTCATTGGTCTATGCCAACAAGCCGACAACGTTGGAAGAGCTCAGAGCCAACATTGAACGCGAAATAGCAGTCGTTTCGGCCGAATTGTGTGGCCGAGTCATCGAAAATTGGGTCCAACGAATCGACCGTTGCAAACGTGCCCGCGGTGGCCATATGAACGAAGTCGAGTTCCATTCATAAATGTTTTGATTGTACTTCAACCCGATAATAAAGTTTTTGAAATATCTCAAATGGTCTGCATTTTATTTTGAAAAAAATTTGCCAAGTCCTTATTGGAAAGCCCTTTATATAAGATGAAAAAGATTCATTATCCATTAGCTTATATTTTACAAAACATTACTTTTTTTCTTCGTATAAATAGATGCAGTTAATTTAATACAAAACAAATAAGAAACTAATTAACCAAAAATATGAACACTTATAATAAGGTAATGCAACTCATTTGGAAACTAATTGAACAATAAATGTTGATTAATGAAAGAGGTCCAAGTATAATCCATTGGCATTTCTGCACATATGCACAATTGGAGACTTGTAAGGAACATTGGTTCTTGCCCTAGGTATTGAGAAAGTCGCCGACGATCTAGTATCACACCTAGATACGAGGAAATCAATTTGAGACAATAGCACATTAGAATCAATAAAATTATTTATTAATTTGTAAAAAAAAACACCACTAGCTTTCTCTCTACGTATACAAAGGGATTCGAAATTATGTCTAGCAAGTAGACTCTTAATCTAGAGAAGGGAATAGAAAATAGATGATAAATTAACAAAATCTGGAAAGTCCCATACTTTCGGAGGATGGTTGATTTGATCATTCGTTGAGGAAGCTTTAAAAACTGTTCTGTACAAGCCTGGATATGATATAGTCAGTAGAACTTCTTTAAGCGACAGTACAGCTTGAAGACATGATGAAATAAGGTACGATGTTAGAAGCTTATTGTATAATTATCTACAAACAGACCATTTTTCTATTTAAATGAACAAGTCAACTTTAAATAATGAAGTACTATTATTGGTGTAAGTACTGTTTTTTATAAACTAAGAAATCTATGAAAAACTACTATTTACAAATCAATTTTCAATATTTTGCAAGATTATTTCGTCAAAAAAAATTAAATATGTCAGCTGTAGTAGACGGAGCACTAGCCATGTTTTGTTGCTATAGTGATTTTATAAGTCTTTTTAAAAAAAAGTACCCGGAATGTTTGCAATTCACTGCGTCATTCACCGACAACATTAATAGTTAAAAATCTCAGTAGCAGATTGCATGAAGCTCTTCAATTTGCTTCGTAAAAATCGGAATATTCACTTGCATTTTGTGCCTTTCGAATGAACATCTGAATAAAAAGTATAGATGTTTTAATTTACAATTATCTACGTTTCAAAAGTCATATTAAGTCATATCAAGAAACGTTTGGCTTGAATAGGATTTGGAAAATTCAATTCTACAGTAATTTATAGAAGAAAAATTTCGGAGGCGGTCTAGGGAGCAAAAGAAATTTAGAATCTCTGATAAAAAGATTTCCTGCGAAGTTCAGTGTGAATATAATTAAAAATAATGTAGTTTTTGCATTGTAAAATTATAATAATTACAATATGTTCATAACTAAATTTCTGATTCATTGGAACACTCCTCGTATATTAATTTCCATAGCATTGACATTATGTGCAAGACGAACCTTGTTACAACAGTTTACAGAGTATTGCATGTCAACATATGGTTCAATTTCTTACATATTTGTATATTACGCCATTGAATACAAGGAAAAATAAGAACAGAGCTACGGCATGTATACATTTTAAAAGCCCAAGTCCAATGTTCTACATTCACGTGTATGATATATATTCGCCCGGTTGTTGTTCCCTCTTTACTGCCTCAGGAACAGTTTTGACAGCGCATCGTTGCAATTGAAGGGGGTGTAAGAAGTTGGAGAACGCTATTGATCGTATTTTTTGATCCCTAAGCCGCTACCCCCCTCCTTCCCTTCGCCGCCCCTTCCTGGCCATCTCTTTTTCTCGCTAAATGCACCAAAACGTTGCAGCGCCGGCCGGTTAATTGCACGCCACTCAAATATTTCACCTAAAGAAGATAGAATATTATTTCTCTCGACAGCTAGTGAATACTTTAAGCGCCAGATCCCAAACAGAATAATAATAACGTGTTATTTTAAGTTCACGTGTAATATGTCTTATGGCCAATGTACACTCACACGAATTTATAATCGGATACCAAAGGAAAAGATGTTTCGCGTAGGAAATTCAATTTCTGCGTATTAATTACGTTCTTGCGTCATTTACACTGCATGACCGGGTAAAATTTCTTGGAAGATCCGTAGAATTTTGAAACTGAGCTGTTTCTAAAAACACTCAGTTGGGTATATTTGTGTAAAAGTCATAGAAATTCTTATATTCTTTTGAAAATAATGAAATGTGTTCTCAAATTTGTAGTGGTTTTATGTAACGAAGAAAATTCTGAAAAATATTTTATCTACTAGTAAATACGATGAATAGATTTTGGGCTCGCTGTTTTAATAGTAATAGTAATGATAATAATAATTTTAATGTCTCATAGTATAACTATATTCAAGGCAAAAGTAATTTGCGAAAAAGACAATCAATTATACAGGGTTTTTTCCACATTTGTTTGTGGAGTACTTCGTAAAATAGTGGGGGGGGGGGGTAAGAGAGTCTGCACGTGTAGTAAATGAAGGTCATGATTTTGAAGTTTGGTTACAGTGGAGCAGTTCACTAGCGAACAACGAGCTATGTGAACGATCATTCTTGTGTAATGGGTTGACGTTTATATCATGCCCATTTATTATCTTCACGACGTAAATCAAGTACCTTCGACTATGAGGAATAATTCTTTTCTTTGATTTTATTTATTTCTTATATATGTACATTATAAAAATTGTATTTATTAATAATTAAATAATAGAATTAGAAGTTTACCTGATGATAGGCGTTATTCCTTGAAACGTACGTAGTAAACAGGGTGTTACTAATATTTGAATGATTCTTTTAACATTCATCTATTTGACGAATCATTGACATTGAGAATGTTTGTCTAAATCTGCGTTGGCAATCTTGTTGCCGACTTAGCATAATAAACGCGCCCTTGATTTGTCGTTCAGTATATTTGTTGAATGACATAGGGAGGCAATGTTTTTTCATTATTTTTCTGTATCGAAAGGGTACGATAGCAGTCAACAAAGAATCATTCGTTAATAACACAAGTTTACCTGATGATAGGTGTTATTCCTTGAAAAGTACATAATATACAGAGTGTTATTAATATTTGAATGATTTCTTTTAACATTCAATAGAATTTCAAATTAATTGATGAGATAACTGTTCTAATAAACGATTTTATGAACAGCGTAATATATGTTTTTGTTTAAATATAATTATTTAATTGTTTAGATCTAAATTTTGTTGTTGTTGGAATACGTGTATTCATATAATAGGCGATTATGTTAGAATATAAAATATTTTCTTCCAAAAAAATTATTTCTGATTTAATTTCTATCAGACTTCTGGCTCTGGGCTCACACAACTGATGACAAGCCATGACCGATAATGTTACAGATATTTTTAAATACTTCATTAGTGAAGTGAAATATTGGGTAGCAGAGTTTAATCGAGGCCGTACGAGCTGCCAAGACAAGCATCGTAGTGATCGACCAAATGAGGAGACGACTCCAGAAATAGTGAAGAAAATCCACAAAGCAGTACTGGATGATCGTTTTAAAATCATGGATGAAAAATGAGTCCATCACTGCACTCCCGAAGCAAAAGAACAATCAATACAATGGACTCAAAAGGGAGAACCGGCTCCAAAGAAGGCGAAGACCGTTTCATTTGCAGGCAAGATCATGGTATCGGTTTTATGGGATGCGGGTGGAATAATTTTCATTGACTATCTTAAAAAAGGGAAAACTATCAACGGCGAGTATTATGTGAACTTATTGGAACGTTTTAGTGAAGAAATCAAGCAAAAACGGCCACATTTGGCTAAGAAGAAAGTGTTTTTTCATCAAGACAATGCACCAGTTCATAAATTCGTTATTGCAATATCCAAAATTAATGAATTAAAGTTTGAATTGCTACCTCATGCACCCTATTCGCCAGATTTAGCCCCCTCGGATTATTTTCTGTTCTCAACCTTGAAAAAATGGCTCGGTTGTGAAAGATTTTCCAACGATAAAGAAGTGATGTTGGCAGTTAATAGCTATTTTGAGGAGCAAGGCAGTTCTTATTATAAAAATGGTATCGAACTTATTGAACAACGCTGGGCAAAGTGTATAGAGCTGAAAGGAGATTATGTTGAAAAATAAATATATTTCTTTCCAAAATTTTTGTGTTTTCTTTGTTAGGTCGGGTGCTTTTGGGACCACCATCGTACTATTACTTCTTACTTAAATATTGCGCGCGGAAAAAAAATTTCAAGCAACGTTTCATTAAATATATCGCATTTAACATGTTAATAGTTTGAATGAATTTTATTTCCCATTAATAAGTATCTTAAATAACATTCCTTCAATATTGATGTATATATATGTAGTTTACCACTAATGTTTGCTGCCACCATAACACAAATTTTAGAGTTAAAAGTTCGTATTGCATTTGTTAATACATTTAATATTAACTAATAATTTATATTAATGCATTCGGTCCTTGCAAATGCCTTTATTCAGCTACCGTTTTTAGTCACCTGTTTACAATGCACTGAAAAGGCTTACAAAATACTTAAAATATGTTACATCAAAAGATTACTTCAAGAACAAATACTACTACGTTAAGTAGAAAACATCATATTTATGTCTTGAATAGAATGCGAGAGAGAGAATGCAGTTCTTGTTCGTTATTTTTCAATGAAACCTACAAGTGCTCTCTTTCTAGTTTGATATCGATACGCCTCAACTTAAAAATATAGACTAAAACTTCTTATTTAAATCATTAACTTTCTATGGTAGCAACTGTACTCTAGATATAAATTTATAAATAATTTACTAAAAAAAGTTTTGGGCTTGCCTGTATATTGAGCATTACAACTACAGTCGATATCAAATCCAAAAATAAATACCCGATTTTTCCGTACGAGTTAAATTCATGCAAGATTTAATCGAAGACTCGTTCAATCAATATCGAGGAGAAGAAGAGGAAATCTACTGATAAGAATATTCCAACTTCGTAAATGAAAATTTTTCCGGGTCTCCTCGAAGAATGTTTTCTGGAAAGTTAGTAAACGCACGAGCTGTAACGGCGGGGCATGGGACATGAACTCACCCTTATCCAAATTAAAACGAGGGAAAGAAGACGTTCGTCTCGATAAAGAACGCGATCGGAGGGTGAACTTCCAAATATTTACCTTTGGTTCTAAAAATATTACTTTTTTTTTGCTAAAGACAACGGTTTGCTTTCAGTTATATCGATTTTCCAAAATAAACAAGATTGTCCTGGACTGATTAGGCGTCTCAGTTTTCGTTATTTGTATATTGGTAAACATTTTATATAACGCGATTGAATTTAGTTTTCTTTGATTATGATCGGTACATAAAATATATATTTTCGATTAGGAACACGAAGGTTAAACTAATAATGAAATAAAATGCTAAACCCCATGTTTAAAGTACAAAGTAAATATTCAAATTCTACGCAACCACGTCCATATGTTAGTGGAAATTTTGATCGACGCACAAATAACGGTAAGAAACCGCACTAACTTTAATAAATGTAAACACATAGTATAGATATCTGCTTCTGGGTTTCCGGGCTGGAACCGCGTCACTTGTATATCTGCCGACGTTTCAGTGCAGTAGTTCAGCCCTGAAGATGTCCCATACAAATGGGTACGAAACGTCGGCAGATATACAAGTGACGCGGTTTCAGCCCGGAAGCCCAGAAGCAGATAGCATGAACCACGACCGCGGAAGTCTACGTACTAGATTAACATAGCCCGGATTTTTTTTATTTCAAAGTATTAGTTTGATAAGAAATTTGGCATTGTCAACTCCGACATTTACAGCAAAATGGAAAATAAACATAAATAGGGATTCACAGATTAAAAATTGGTTGGGTTGAGTAGAAATATCGTGCACATTTACTTGCAGAATGGTCAATCTTTTACATGTGTTTGACAGTGGCATATTGTTTTGGTAGTAAAAGTAATTTGGTAATAAATGTGATTAGATTAAAATAGGATGGACCAAGAGTTCGTTCGTTTTTTTAGGTTGGTAGAATTTAGATTTATAAATGGTGTTTGTTTTACAGGCGGAGAACTTTTGAAATGATACGCAGAAAAATATTTTTAATATCCATGAAATTGGCTTTATTTAAAAAATAATTCTATGGCACCATGAATAGACTCACGCCGGGCATGTGGTTGCTGCGGTTGGCGTGTACACGTCGTAATCTGGAGGTCCAATTTTCACACAATCTTTGCAGTAAATCAGGCTGTTTTCCATCAAGTAGAATGTTGGTTTTAAAGCGTTTAATTGTTTCAGGTTTATCGGCGTTAACATGCGACTTTAGATATCCTCGGAGAAAATAATTTAATGGCGTCGAATCGCACGAACGAGGTGTCTAGTTAACGAGTCCATTTCGTGAAACTTATCGTTCGTCAAACGTTTCTTTTAGTAAATTAATTGTATAGCCCGCTGTGTATCTGCAACATTAGTGCCTTGTAATTGAGGCACTAAAAATTTGTAATTATGTCTCTGTACTGCTCACCTTTGACTGTAACGTCTGACCATAATCATCTTTGAAGACATGTGAACCATAAAGCGCACCAAACGATGATTTTTTCTGGATGTAATGGTGTTTCGACAATGGCTTGTGGATTATCAACACTCCAAATGCGACAATTATGCTTATTGACATAGCCATTTAACCAAAAGTGTGCTTCATCTCTGAACAAAATTTTCAAATGAACTGTGGATCAATAGCAGTTTCCTGCGGTCCATTCACCAAATGTACGACACGAGCGATGATGGTGTAGTTTCAATTTCTCTACAAGTTGAATCTTGTAAGCACGAAAACCAAGATTTTTACGCAAAATTTTCCATAGAGTGTATGGACACAAGTTTAATTGTTGAGCACGATGATGAATTGACGCATTTGGATCATCATCAACACTACGCTGCACATCATCAATCGCTTGTTGTATGCGCACTGTACGTCTTACGGGGTGCGTATTATCGTTTAGAGTAAATGTATTGCGAAAATAATCCATAGTTTCTTGAATTAATCGCTTTGATGGACGATTATGAGCACCATAAAATGTGCATAATGCCTAATGAGTGCTTCGACTTTAACCATGTTTTTCAGAGTAAATTTGAACAATTTGCAAACGTTGCTCCGGCGTGAGTCTATTCATAACCAATTGCCAAATCACACTAACTCCAAAAGAACCAAGAACTGTTAAATCATAAATCATAAATATAGTAGAAAAATGTGATTGGTGAGGTCTTGTCGGAATGTAAAGCTATGAGAGATTTATTGATTAAATGGTTTTCCAACTTACTAACTCTCTCAATTAAGGTACGTAAGCTTTCTTTCAAATTTTATTCTGTAGAGATATTTTCATTTTTTAAATTAGAATTCACAGTCTATTTTCAACTGTTAGTTTTGTTTTCGCCCGTGGAAATATGGTATTTTTTATTTGAAAAATTAAAAATACTTTAGCTCTAATGTAATGTAATCAACATGATTACGATTATATACAAAATATATTTAATTAAAGTTGTCATCGCAAACATTTCAAAATAATTCTTACTTTCTATTATTTTTTTAAACAAAATGAATGCACTCACAAAAAGAACGCAACCGTTGCGTGTTTGTTAAATTATAGAAACCACAAACGCAAGCCCAGTGGGCATTTTTATAAAAATGCAATAATGGAAAAGTATATACTTTTAAAATGGCCGTTTTGTAACTGTACTATAATGTGGAAAAAATAACAAAAGTATAAACGTATTCAATTGTATATTATGTTAATTTGAATACCCGTCATTTTTAACATGAATAAAACATGCACTTCCGCTAGAAATTTAATTTTAGTATATAAGTATTAATGAATTCGAACACAAAAAGTTATTATTAATAATTTATTATAAAATGAAAATTGATGAATAGACCTTCGAAATACTTCTAGCCGAAGTTTTATTGTGTTACAACAAAGCAGAGATGCCAAAATGGTCCTTCTGGATTTAAAAAAGATTTAACATTGGTTTTGTGTTATATAAAGGACAGTAATGTTATTCTGGTGATTTAAAAAAACTATACAACAAATACGAAACTGACGAAACACGAAGAGAACAAAAAACAGATATGCTAGTGCCGATACTTTAGATCAAGTAGTGAGAATGCAAAAGAAAAACGAATTTTTTAAATACAAAATAATTTTTATTTTTCAATGTATTTTCCTAAAATACATTTATTCCAACGGTGCTCCAATGCCCTTGTGCCATCTCTAAAATGCGATTCCGGAAGGCTTGCAAAATACCCATTTCCGAAGATGATAAGCTTGTCGTTAGACGAAAATTTCTTTCCACCTAGTGCTGTTTCCAATTTTGGAAAAAGGTGAAGTCACAAGAGGCTAGATCCGGCGAATAAGGAGCATGCGGTACTAATTGGAAATCCAACTCGTGGATTTTGGACATCGCAACTGTGCTGGTATGCGAGGGAGCGTTGTCTTGGTGAAACTGAATTTTTTCTTTGCCATTCCTAGCCGTTTAGCACGAATCTCAACATTTAATTTTTGCAGAAGTTCTGCATAATATTGTCCGTTTATTGTGCACCTTTTTGAAGGTAATCAATGAGCAAAATGCCCTTTGAATCCCAAAAAATTGATGCCATCACCTTGTTTGTCGATAAAGTGGTTTTCGCTTTCTTTGGAGGTGCAGAACCACGTTCTAACCATTGTTTCCGACTGTTGTTTAGTTTTGGGTGTACTATAGTGTATCCAAGTTTCATCGCAAGTAACAAATCGCCTACAAAAATCAACCGGATTCCTCTTATAAAGGTCCAAACACTCATTGGAAATGCGCAAACGAGTGAACTTTTGATCAGTCATAAGCAATCGCGGCACCCATCTTGCCAAAAGCTTGGAAAGGCCCAATTCTTTCGTTAAACGATGGTGTACGCGTCCTGTTGAAATATTTACCATGTCTGCTATCTCTCTCACTTTGAGTCGTCGATCTTGTGTAATATAATACTATGGATTTTCATTGCCATTTCCTTAGAAGTCACTATTTTGGGTGCTCCAGAGCGTGCTTCATCAACACAGCTTGTTCTACCACGTTTAAATTCATTTATCCATCTACTTATTGTGACGGATGATAGAGCAGACTCACCTAATGCTTCCCGTAACTCATCTTTTATTTCGGTAGCTTTCATACCCTTAATTACGAAGTATTTAGTCAGCAGTTTTAACAAAACGACGTGTTGCTTCTTTTTCAATCAGTTGTCGAAAACAAACTAATCAACCGATTTACCTCAATATCGAAATGTAAACATATAAACAGGCAACCTAAATTACAGTGCGTTTGTTTTACCAATTAGAGCGCCACCTATGTGTCATTCTCACTACTTGTCAAACTATCCCCGTATTGATAGTTATTTAGTCTACAATATAAAGCACCACAATATTTCAAAATAAAATTTTATTTATTGAACATAATTTTCCTTTTAGGTTTCACATTTAGTGGAACATTTATGAAGTAATTCTAGGACCTTTAAAAACAAAAGTTTTGGTCTACAAACTACTCCCCCAATGACATATACAAAGGGTACTAGGAAAGTGTTGCAATATGATGCAACAATGAATCGTAGAAAGCTGCTTGTTGCTGCATGTTGAGACACTCATTAAATAGCTTGACGGTGCTAAATTTGAAGAAGGTGATCAATCAGTTCAAAATCAATTTCATAAATTTTTTTCGGTGCAAACAACAATTCTGAGCAGGAGCATTGCTTTACAATAAGTAAATTTATCGAGGTATACTCGTATTTATTATGAACGATGTGAAACATATCTTCACATGAAGTGTGCAATGTTTAGAGCGTTTGCAATACGTTTGAAGCCAAATCGTCGATCTTTTAAAAACATATCATGGACGAAATAAATGTTTGCCATAGTGGACACAGATAATGATCTTCCAGAGCGATGCCCATTCTTGAAATATTATCCTACACTCTTAAATTCCTAATTTCGTCAAAAACCAGAGTGTGTGTTTGGTTGTGTGATATTGTGGTCAATAATCTGTCGACGATGGCAAATTAGTTGTCAAAATATGTATACAGAATAGGAACATTGATATGGTAAGGGTTTTTTTGCCTTTTTTTGATGAGTCGGTCAGCTTGAAGTCTACACACATATTCAAACGCAAGTGCTCATGTGGTAAAGATACGATTACGTCACATATTTCGTGGCTGTTTCGTGAAATAAATTGGGACACCTTGTATATTCAAAAGAACGTAATGACAATGCGAAAGATTTCATGTAAATTTTCAAACTAAAATCACGTAGTATGCACGAAGCGTTAGCGTATTGGGGTTATTCGTTTAGGTTAGAAGTTGCAGTCGGAATGTGGAAACGCGAAAGATATAAATAAGTGATAAGTCAAATTGCCACTCTTGATACCATTAATGGAAAATGTCAAGAGTAATGCTTATGTTTATCTTAATTGGTGTTCAACATCGAATTTGATTAATTTCTTTATGTAATGCTGGATGATGTTTCGTAATAACTGAGAGGTTCGAACATGGACGAAATAAAGCACGGTTTGTAATATTAAATAGTCAATAGTAGAAGATGCAAACGAGAAAGGATGGTTTGGGTTATCTTTCTAAATACATTTTATTACTAAGAAAATGTTATACAAAGGGTACTAGCAAAGTTTTGCAATACAGCTTTGTTTATTTAATTTTTTCAAAGTAACTTCCTCTACACTCAATACACCTCTCCATCCTCCGAAACCAATCTTTCTGCCAAGTTTCACTAGGGAATAAAGCACACTCGTTGTCCCAAGCCCACAGAAGGTCCTCGTCACTCTAAGTGAGTGAAGATTGCTTTGAAATTTTCCCGAAATGATAATTTACTTTCCCCTTGTTTCACAGTCCACTCAATTTTAGCTTTCATTGGCAGTACTACGTTATCGCCGTAGACTTAAAGTTGATGCTTTCTGCTTGCGGACGGTTCAGCGGCAAGTTACTAATATATCGTACTTGTTTTCTCATTTAAGGTGAATGCGTGCAGCCAAAATTTTTAAATCGCTACATGACCGTAGCCATAATAATAATTTGGAGCTTTGGAAGATGTTAAGACGTAAATGAATATTATTATCCCATGGTGTTTAGGTCATTATGTTAAATAAGACTGTCAGAGTGACTTTTAATTCTGTTCCAACTTGAAATTCTAATCTTCTGATTGGTTCCCTTCTATTTTTATTACACAGATCGCGTCTTAATTTATACACAGTTTGTCACAGAGAAAACAGAAATTTTCTAAAATAGTAATTCTTAGTGGCACCATCTATTAAAAAAAATATGTGTCGGTAATGTTATGTTAAAATATCATGACATTTGTATCATTAGAAGCAGAGAAATTGCGCGTAAAGTAACAGTCTGTATTTGGCTTTGGTCGCAAAATGAATTTTGTACAAAGAGCAAATGTCAAGTTCTATTTTAAACTCGGTAAATCATATACTGAAACATTTAATTTAATGAAACAAGTGTATGGTGATGCGTGTTTATTACATACAAAGGTTTATAAGTGGCATAAACGATTTAAAGTGATCGTACTGACAGGAATGACATCCTGGTGCAAAAAAAACTGTGGTTACGGAAAGTAATATCGAACTTGTGCATGAATTTATCAGAAATGAGCCGAAATCCTCATTGCAATACGTGGGAATGGAATTTTATATATTTCCAAAGATTAAATTCATCGCATTTTGACACAGCATTTAGGACTGAGAAAGATTTGTGCAAGGTTTGTATCACACAAGCTAACTGAATTCAACAATGTACAGACTTGATTGAAGACTCAAAAAACGAAACTTCAGGTATTCTATTGTAATTGGCGATGAGACGTCGTGTTTTCAATATGACCTAGAGACTAAGCGTCAAAGCTCCGAATAGAAGCATTCAAGCGGAGAAAGACCGAAAAGAAGACGTTTGGAGAAATCAAAATTCAATGTAATGTTGATTCGTTTTTATGATTCGAAAGACATAGTGCACAAAGACTTTGTACCAACTAGTCAAACAGTCAATGCTGTATTTGTATATTATTTTGGTGTTATGAAGCGTCTTTTGGCGCGTATTCGTCGTGTGTGCCCTCAATATCTTGGTAATGGTAGTTTGTTACATGATACTGCAGCATTTAATTGCTCGAAGTTTATTACTGACGGCAAATGGCATTTTAACCATCAACCATGCACTGTATTCATCGGATTTGGCCCCCTGTGATTTCTACCTCTTCTCCAAACTAAATTTCCCGATGAAAGTACAGCGTTATGCCGACGTCGAAGCCATTAAAAAGCCGTTGACAGCAATCTTGAAGGGCATCTTTAAAGGTTTACTTAAATATCCATTCGACATGTTGTATTGAGGCCGAAGGCGACTACTTTACATAAAATCAACGAATTTTACCAAAATAGTAACCTTTTGTTTTTATTTTAAAAAAGTTCTGGTGTCTCTGCGACAGACTGTGCATCACTTTCCAGTTTAAATTTCACGTTTGTATTTATATTATAGACCACTGATAGTAGCGAAAAGGATTGCTCATTTTTGTGAATTATTTTACGTTGAGTTATTGAGAATTGGAAACTGTTTTTCAGTTGTGTTTGTCCACTTACGTAAGACGTTAACAATTAACTAACTGACGAAGTCACGAAACCTAGATTAAATACGTTAATTTATGTACTTCAAATATGTTTATTGGTTTTGCTATTTCCAATAACTTACCAACATTTTGCAACTTTCGAATATTTTTCAAGAAAAAGCCATAAAATTTAATTAATACCATAACTATATTTGACTCGATTAATTTTCCAATAAACTTAATCGCGTCTACCTAAATTAAGTAAGTGATTCTATCTATTCCCTCATGAATAATAATTATACTTCTAACAGTTCGTTTAATCTTTCCTATGATTTACTGCTCATAGTATGAGCTGAATTATTAATTACCATAGCTGATATATTACAGTATTTAAAGAGTATATGTTACAGACTGCCTCGCGACGTGCGACTTAAATGCAAACAAATTAATTATGTCGACTGCCATTAAACGTTTAAGATGTACTTGGACGTAATATGAAGTAGGTTGTGAGAAATTATATCCTGATTTCGTTTTCGTAAGGTTTTATTTTAAATCTGACCTTTGTGATCAATCTACATGAAACACAATACATGTATGATCTGTAGAGTGAAGCATTTTGGTGGCACAGAGACACAAGCCTTTATATTTCAGGGCCTGCTAAAAATATATCAAAAGGACAAACATAATTTGGTCAACGAATAAGAGGAACAACAGGGAAAAGACGTCCTATTCAAGATCAAATTTTAATCTTAATTTTTCTAAATAGGAGAATTATTGTAGAACAGTTTGCTGCTATAAGAACTAAATGCTTGTTCACTTAACTTGGAAATTGGCGTAATGCTTCTTTTAACGTGAATATTACCATAGCTTTTGCTGGTTATCTATGATCCGTTCCAGTTTTGAAGCTTTCCGGTTTTGAATAAACATTACTCGAGGTTTTCATTAATGTTTGTTTTTCTTTATTCCATTTTCAATCTACTCATAAGCTGACGAAGTGGTTATATAAATTGGTAAACATAGTTGTTCTCGATTAAAATTCTTGTAAAGCTGTTGTGTTTGGTCTTCATCCAAATGCCAATTAATAGTGGTTTAAATCTGAATTTTAAAATCAAAGGATGCCAGTATCAATTTTGCATAGATGGTTTGGAAACTGTCGTCAAATTTGGTCTTAGCTGTTATGATCCTATAAGAGTGAGAAACGATCCTAACTGCTAACTCCAGAACAGAACGATACTCGAATGAGCAGTTGTGTTGACATCTTTAAAGACCACGAAAATGACCCGCGCGTCGTGGTTTTGCAAAACAACGAGGACACAAAAAAAGATGCAGTCGATGCATTGGAAGAGTCAAAATTATATCGAAGCTGCTAACTCCAGAACAGAAGGATACTCAAATGCGCATTTGTGTTGACATCTTTAGCAACATCGAAAATGACCTACGGGTTGTGGTTTTTTCAATACGGAAACAAAACGACAATCGATGAATTGGAAGAGCCCCGATTCAATCAAACAAAAAAGCAATACAAAGCAAATCCAAATGCAAGGCATTTTTTCGATGTCAAAGGCATTATTCATGTCTATTAGGTACTTGGTGGACAGACCATCAACCAAGGAGGTTTTGAAGAATCTTTGTGAACGTGTTAGAAAACAAAGATCAAAGATGTGGAGAAACAACTCGTGGATCTTTCATCAAGACAAGGCGTCGTTACATAAAACATTGCCCATTAAGACATTTCTGGCGAACAACAACGTTACAGTGATAGACCACCCACCATACTCACCCGACTTAGTCCACTGTGACTTCTTCCTATTTCCAAAAGTGAAGTGTGCGCTAAAGGGAACAATGTTTGGGTTAGTAGATGTCGTGAAGATGAAAGCGGCGAAGATAATGCAAGGACTAAGGGATTTGCGGGGCCGTTTCAAACAGTGGAAAATTCGAATGGAACATTGTGTGGTTCGAGGAGGAGAATATATTGAAGGCCATGTCTTAATAAGTAACCATTTGGATAAAAATGTATTTTTAAGTTATCCCGCTTACTTCCCGGTCATATCTCGAATTTGTATTTAAATTATTGCTTAAAAATATTTTCGTGAAACAACTTCTAACTTAAACCAATTTAAACGTTAAGTAAATAATAAATTTTCGTTTACTTCGATAAAACTCAAGTTAATGGCGTGTTTGTATCCACACAGATATAATGATAGAACATAATAAACGTCGTAGGAATAATTTATGGTATTTAATATGCTTAAAGGTCGGCATTGTTGCGCTTTCGTATCTGTAGGGGATCGATTTGCATTTATTTTAAAAGTCTAAAACATGGACAAAAGGATAAATTCATACAAATACAAAAACGAAGTCGGAGATTGGTAATTACACACCCAAATAGCGATGCGTCTGATGCAATGGACACATGGTTATCAAGAAGCACACCCACTTGCTTCGTTTCGTAATACAGTGAATAGATTATGCTATTGTTGTATTAAATCTTATTTCAGGTGAACTAATGTTCGTGGAGTTGAATTTATAATTGTAATAAATACGTAAAATATAGACATTTTTAGAAATATTTACAACTCGATCGGTTTCATCAAATACCATTGAAAGTGTTTTACTTGGTAACTAACCCTGCAGAAACGAGTGTGCATTTTCTGACGTCGGTGATATATTTCGAAAGCGGTCGGATATACCCGAAGTCGAGATTCATATGCGTATGGTGTGTGTATGAATGCCGGATTAGATTGATGATAGCGAATTGACGGCGTTCTTTGTTATGTTCGACGAGTATTAATAGATTTCTTAACCGATTTTCGACATTAGAATACACTGGCACTATTATTAAATGTAAGTATCAACATTTTACTGTACAGTATTTTTGTGTGTAAAAGACATGTTAATAGCAAATAACACTGGTTAAATGCGCAACGTGATGTATCATATTATAAATTCCTATGTGACTTTATTTTTATGTTATGTGTGTGCAACATTCCACAAAATATTGTAGACAATGAAGAATTTCGAAACTTTCGGGGGAAATACATTCCGGAATGGAGATTCCCAAAAGGTCAATTACAGTATAAGTTTCCTCTGGTAAAAAACACGATTACGGATCAAATAAAAGCAGAGTTAAAATATCAAAAAGTATGGCTGACGGTTGATGAAACAACGAATGCAAGAAAGAATAGTATTTTAAATGTGTTAGTGCAAACTTAATCATTAATTTTAATCACTAAGGTTGATATATAACCCCTTTCCACATTAACTTTTGTAATTCTGTATACGCATTTCGACAACTAAGTGTCATCATCAGCAGATAATTGCAAAGTGCCGCACCTGGTAAACCACGGCGAAAAATATCTGTACGAAAACAAACTCCGTAGGCGATCTACACCGTTGAGAACCAAAATGTACACTGTCGAATGTATGTGTACATTTTGGTTCTCAACGGTGTAGATCGCGTACAGAGTATGTTTTCGTACAGGTATTTTTCGCCATGTTTTACCAGGTGCGGCACTTTGCAATTATCTGCTGATGATGACACTTAGTTGTCGAAATGCGTGTACAGAATTACAAAAGTTAATGTGGAAAGGGGTTATATACTAAAACAATCTTGTCCTCAATTGCTTCAGGTAATCTGTGTGCTTCACACATGTCATTTTGTAGCTGAATTTATTAGAAACAATTATCCAAAAGTAGACCAATTTATAGTTTCTACCAAAAAAGTTTAAATCTCCAATACGCATTCGTAAGTTTAAACAGGCTTGTCCGCATATTTTTAAACCACCACAGCTGGTATTTACGAGATGGGAAATGTGGCTTAAATTTTTACACATTATTAAACCTTGTATCTTAAATTTAAATCCACAAGATGCTCAAACAATTTCAACATGTCAGCGGCTGGTTTCAGATATATCGAAATATATACTCAAATAAAGGAAATTTCCAAAAATTATTCAATTCTTTTAGATACTATTTCCAAATTAGAGAACACCCAGCTGTCATTACATGAAGGGCTAAATATAGTATATTACCTCAAAGCCTCGTTAGGAAATCTAACTGATAGTATAGGAAGACTAACAATCGATAAATTGTGTGCGGTTATAAATAAGAATCCCGATTTTCAAACTATAGTGCGTATAGACAAAAGTTTAACTGAAAACCAAGAGTGCGAATGTGATGCGAACGTCCTTTTTAAATTCACGAACATCACATCATTAGCCGCAGAACGCTCTTTTTCCAAATACACCAACATATTTTTACCTCGCCCTAGGGGTATGACTGAGTCAGCAGTGGAAGGCATACTAATGGCACAATACTACTTCGAATTTTTGCGTCACTCTACAACGACAACACAAAAAGAAATACTAAAATAGTAATTACATTTATTATTTTTAATATTGATAGTAACTGAGACGTACGCTACTGCGAAAGCACTCCTTTCTGCAGCCTTATTGGTAACACAGAAAATATCTTTTGTATTTAGATTTTGATAATCATGTAAAAAAATCAGTGTTTATTTACCTTAAGTTAAAAGGCCACTATGGTTATTACATTTATGAATATTAATTCTGTATTGTTTTGGGATGACATTCGCAAAATAAAACCTTTTATACATTCGAAGATGTAAATGGAATTGTATTTGTTTTGCAACAATCCAAATATTAATATTAACACAAAGGATAGGAGATAAGATACATTATCATTCACGAAAATTTGGCCAGCAGAAAGAAATTCAAAATGGAATTTCGTACATAGAGCATTTTGCTTGATTTTTCATTGCGGTTCAGACCTGGTGGAACTTCCTGCAATCGTCGAATGCATATCAAGAGGAAATTCACAACACCAAGATGTTAACCAAAAGCATAACCACCAATGAGTAATTAGAATCTCTGGAAATAATAAAGAACCAGCAATTTTAATCAAGATTAGCGTGTACAGGACATTGTGGAGTCGAGTGCTAGATGGTTATTGAGAGCATTTTGATGAATGCAACGTGATAAAATCTGCAAAACGTCCCCCGCGGTAATAATTTGGTCTTGCATGGCACATAGAGTTAGGTCTCTTTATTTTATTAAAAATGGAATTAAGTCCTATACGAGGGTAGCTATTTATATTTCGGAAACTGGCAACACTATTAGTGTTGCCTCTGATCTGATGATTACATCGTGAAGTTTGTTATTTTTGACAATATATTTACCTTGACAGTTTTATTATCCAGTCGTTATTTCTATTGGTGACAGTAACTTGAAAATTTTATGTCAGCGAAAAAACGGAATTAACTCGCGAACATTTTCGTGCAATTATTTTTCATAGCTTTCGGCGTGGACTATCTCAACAAGAATGCATCGACGAGCTGAAGCCTTTATATGATGATGGAGCATCATCGAAAACTATTGTATATCGTTGGTATAGTGAATTCAAACTTGGACGGCGTCCTTTGGACGATGAATTTCGTAACGGTCGTCCCACAAATGTTGTTGTGTCGGGAAACATTAATGCAGTGTCTGGATTGATAATGCAAGTCATGTGACATACCGTGAGATCGAGGCATCTCTAGGTATTAGTAACACCAGCGTGCATAAGATCATGCATGAACATTTAGCTGTTAAGAAGCTATGTTCACGTTGGATACCACATAATTTGACAACCGTTCAAAAAGAACTCGCGTCGATTCGTGCCAAGAAATGCAGGAAAAATACAATGGCGTCGCTTCAAAGAACATTTATAAAGTGGTCATAGGTGATGAATCTTGGATCTATACGTATTGGCCCGATAATTAACAGCAGTCGACTGTGTGGGTATTCACATGAGCCAAAACCAACAAAAGTTGTTCGCGCTCGAAGCACAACAAAACAAATGGTCGCTTATTTTTTCGGAAAAACAGGTCACGTTGCAACCGTGCCTTTAGAATGTTGTAGAACAGTCAATTCCGAATGGTACACAACCATTTGTTTGCCAAAAGTTTTCGAAGAAATAAGGAAAACAAACTGAAAACGACAGATCATTCTCCCCATGGCAATGCGAGCTCTCACAGGTCGGTTCAAATAATTGAATATTTAACCGGGTAAAACATTGAATTGATGAGCCGTCCGCTGTACAGACCTGATCTAGCACCCTGTGATTTCTTTTTGTTCTCACACGTGAAGAGTAAACTTCGTGGTAAACGGTTTTCTACGCCGGAAGAGGCAGTTGAGGCATTCAAAACTCATATTTTGAAGATACCGCCTTCACAGTGGCAGCAATGCTTTTCGGATTGGTTTAAACGAATGCAAAAGTGCACTGATTTTCAAGGAGAATATTTGCAAAGCAATAAAACTATTTTCGTTAATAAAAATTTTTTTTTTGTTTGCTATTTCCGAAATATAAATGGATATCCTCGTGTAAAGAGGTTTTTGAAAATGTTTTGCTGCCTTATATAGAAATTTTAAACTCTTCTCAAAGTTCATATTCATTTACGCGCCTCGACGTTGTCCAAAATCCGTACAGAACGTTTTTCAAAAGTACAATTTACAAATGCATTTATGTCCCAGTTTCTTTTCAGATGTGAATGCTATAGAAAATTTTTACGTTAGCTTGAAATCTTTAGCTTAGAAGACAACTAGCATAGATATTCGAAAAGCAAATATTTAGAGTATTTGAGCAAGCACGCGCAACGTACATTAATTGTAGAAATGGTCGGAGTTTATATAGGTAGCATGCCAAAAAGAAACGATTGCATCTCATGTTTGAATTGCAATTAGCAATAAAATATTCACAACGAAGTATTTAACTGTCAGAAAACTGACAAAAACTGCTTACTTCAAACTCAATTCAAAACTTGAATGTGCATTAATAAATGATTAACAGATCATGTGGTAATACATTGGAGTTTCAGAAAATAAATTTTATTTACCATACTGACACGTTATTATGTGCCATGCTGCGAACTTTGCTAATCAATTAGTCATTTTATAAGTGTAACTGTTATTTTAGGACAGGCTGTATATAAAAGGTATTCAGTAATTTTGATTAACAAATATTTTTTGTAGCATTTCCCTCACGCACCTTGGAAACAATAGAATATCATTTTCCAGTTACACATCAGATTACACCAAAACCAATTTTAGTTATTCAGACTCAAACGATTTGATTTACTAGTGGAACGAACGATTTTTGATTGTCCGAAAAATTTTACAGCCTTCAATAAAGATAAGTATTGTGGTGAAAAAAACAATATGGTAATGACGTGTGTGTATGTATCCATACATACATACTTTCAATTCTTTTTTTAATTGCATTGTTTTCATTTTTTGATGTTATTGCAATCGATAATTTAAACTTGGGATGGTTGAGGTTGTTCATGTCTATTTTCGCATTTTATTGCAAACCGAAACCGACCATTACTTGACAATTGTGATATTATGATTTGGCTTTGAATTAATTTTTTCTTAATCACGTCTTTTCTCGATATACAGTATAGTGCAAATTAATGGAATCAAACACAATATAACCAAGAAAACCGTTTATTTGTCATATAATCACTATGAGATGGTATAAAATTATAAATTACTAGTAATTTAATAAGAGATATACCTACCCTCCTTTGGCTGCGATGACAGCCCGAACTCTTTTCGCCATGGAATCTATTAATTTTTGACAGTTTTCCTTTATTTTCACGTCCCGAAACCACACCTGAATTACTGCTTCTATCAATTTTATCTTCGTTGCATAGTCCATTTTATGTAACCTAGCCTTACAAATGGTTCACAGATTTTCAATTAGGTTTAAGTCTGGAGAATTACCAGGCGAATCGAGGAGAGTTATTCCTGTTTCCTTGAAATATTTGACCATAACCTTCGATTTGTGGCATGGAGTCCTGTTGGAAAATTGCACCTCCGTTTGGCTCACATATCATTAGATCTTTTCCCAAATACTTATCCAGTAGCTCTTTATATTTCTGACTGTTCATCATGCATTCTATAAGCACCAGCGATCCAGTCCCCATGTACGAAAAACATCCCCAAAACATCTTCTTTACAGGATGTTTGACAGTCTGATCGACATGAGCTGCAGTGAGTTTTTCATCTCCACTTTTTCTCACGAATTTTTATCGCTGCCCCTGCACCAAAAAATGGGATTCGTCTGAGAACAACACCTTTCTCCAGTCTTCCTCACTTCATCCGGCATATTTCTTGACCCAAATAAGCCTCTGCTTTATCATTCGTTGAGTAAGGAGTTGCTTCTTCTGCGGTCGAATGGCTTTTCTTTCAGACTCTAAAAGTCTCCTACGAACTGTCGAGTCATGCATTTTCACTCCAGCGTCGGCTAAGTCGTTTTGTAGTTCAAAACTAGTTTTTTTTTTGAGTTCACTGAACACCACCCTCTTTTACTCCACGTACAAATGCATTCGAAACCTACAATACTCTAAACGTTGCTATCGATGTTGAGCTATAAGTGTTAACACAAGATGAAGTCGATAGGATTGCAAATCGAAATCTCTGGTTTGTAGGTAAATGGTTCGAAGGGTCACAGGACGACTTTCATTACGTAACCATAGATCAGCAATTAAGTACTGGAGAATCGGTCTCTTAGTGTCATTAGACGAAGGTGGTGGTCTTACACTTCATTAGTTCTTTTTCGGCTGGTTCCTCTTCGGCATCCTTACCGGGCTTCTAGTCAATGACTGATAACAGTGCGTGATGGTGGATTGGTTCCGTTTAAGACAATTTGCAATTTCTCTGAATTAGTAACCACCTTTATATAAGCCAACTATTCGACCTCCGTTGAATTCGCTCGACTGGCGTTGGCACGTTGCCCTACCCTAGGCATAGTCGAACCTTCAAAACACTTTAAACAAAACGATGACAAGAAGAAACGGTGAAAACTGAATCAAACTTGCATGAAATACACCGGACATTTGTGTTAGAAAAGACTGCACGAATTGTCAAATACAACCATGCTCAAATGTATTAGACACCTTACGAATTTATGTACATACATACATATATAGTTTACATAGTTTAGTCAAAAGAGAGGTGAGGAAAATAAAACTGTTGTGAAAATTATGTACAAAGTGTTATTTAGTAATATAGTACAATTTATCAATATTTTGTCGCTCCGCCCTTGGCCTTAATGACAGCTCGCACTCGTCGAGGCATACTTGCTACTAAATTGTAACACTCTGCCGGTGGTATTGCAGCCCATATTTCGCGAATTTTTGTTGATAATTCTGCTTTTGACAGGCATTTATGTTCCGTGATCAAATTTTCAATGGGCGACAAATCGGGACTTTGTAACGGCCAATCCAATACCTCCACTGTGTTTTCCTCGAACCAACGCATTACAGCTCCCGATTTGTGGCAGGGCGCATTATCTTGCTGAAAAATGTATTGTGGAATATCCTGGTCGAATAGTTTTAGCACAGACGGTTCTAATACTTCCTCCAACATGGCTACATAGCGTTGGCTATTCATCCGTCCATCGCACAAGTACACTTCTCCAACACCGTATACAGACATACAACCCCAAACCATGATACTACCACCTTCAAATTTTACTGTGGGAATTATACATTGTGGTTCATAAGCTTCCCCTTACCTACGCCGAACGTATAGCGTCCCAGGTAGTCCCCAAAGCTGCCAGGCAAAAGAAGAAAGTTAGCACTTAGACAGGATTAATTTTGTTTTTTGTTACATGTCGACTGAATTGCATTTCCTATCACTGAGAGCTAGTCTTTGTAAATTTATGTCTTCTCTAATCGAGGTACAGGGTTTTCTGCCACTTTTTGGTCTGTTAACAAACGACCCACTCTCCTGATAACGACTAATGGTTGTACGGACTGCACATCGCGAACATTTTTTTTTGCAATTGCAGCTATTGATAACTTCTGGGAATGCAATAGCACTATTTGGGCGCGTTCCCCTACCAACAACTCGCGTGTTTTAGGCATTTTTCTTCAACAAATAACTGACACAACGTGACAAAATAGGATAATCTAATTGATCTCTATCACAAACTCACAAACGCACGTTGCTCACACACTGCTAGAATGACACTAAATTTCTAAAATCCACAATTTCCCCTTTCCACCAATTCTTTTCAATAGGGGATTAACTAGGGTATTCGAAACCGCATTTCTGTAAATACCATTAACTATTTTTACGGTTAATTTCCGTCAGACTTGGATAATACCGAGAATAAGGGTTTTTACCTGGGATGTCTAATACATCTGAGCATGGTTGTATATAATAACCACTTGATTCATCGCAACAAAATTATAGTCGATTATTACCTTTGAATAATTATATTTTCGTCCCAAATTTAGTTTAAAAAATTCACACCCGTCTTGGCATCAGTTTCCATATCACGCAGCTTATATTGAAAACTAAAGTTTACTTCATCTTCCTTTTGTTATTGCTACCCAAAAAAAATCCAGGTTAAATTTATACTCCCATGGTAAGTAATGAAGGATAAATAACATAAAAATGCATTTTAGCAAGAAAAAGTGTTTATTAATTTAAATACCTTAGAAAATATATGTGCAGTATCATTAGTTACGCAATGTTATTTATGGTATATTTTGTGTTCATAAAGAGTATTAGTTACCGTATAATTTTCTATTTCATTAATATGTGGGAATAAGTGGGTTAAGGTCGAATAAGTTTCAATAAATCTTGAAAATCTTAACTACTAATTAATCCGTAATAGAACGAAATTCCATTTACTACAGGTATAAATTCACCGTCAACGAAACTCCACTTTATGCGCTGTTTGAAAAAGAATAAAGTGCTTACGAAACTTACAGACAAGACTTTATACTGAAATATTGATTTATGTTATTAAGGACATGGTAATGAAGATAAAAAAATGTTTAACACTTTTTTTAATATTTGTATGACGGTTGGGTATACAGTGCGATCGATTTTAATTAAGATACGACCGTTACCGTCTCCGATAATGCATAATGGAAATATTTTCTTTAAATTTAAAGCTATGTAATACATTTTTAGTGTTTTGGAGTTTTCTCTTTCAAAATTGTAAAGGGTTTTCCAATAAGGACTTGACAACTTTTTTTCAAAATAAAATGCAGACCATTTGAGATATTACAAAAACTTTATTATCGGGTTGAAGTACAATCAAAACATTTATGAATGGAACTGGACTTCGTTCATATGGCCACCGCGGGCACGTTTGCAGCGGTCGATTCGTTGGACCCAATTTTCGATGACTCGGCCACACAATTCTGCCGAAACGGCTGCTATTTCGCGTTCAATATTGGCTCTGAGCTCTTCCAACGTTGTCGGCTTGTTGGCATAGACCAATGACTTGACGTAGCCCCAAAGAAAAAAGTCTAGAGGCGTTAAATTGCACGAACGAGGCGGCCAATCGACTGGTCAATTTCTTGAGATAACACGCTCATCAAACTTGCTCTTAAATAAATCGGTTGTAACGTGTGCTGTGTAGCTTGTGGCACCGTCCTGCTGAAACCACATGTTGTCCAAGTAAATATCTTCCAATTCGGGCTAGAAATAATCGCTAATCATGGCGCGATAACGATTACCATTCACAGTAACGTGACGATCATTACCGCCGACGAAAAAATATGGCCCTATGACGCCGCCGGCATGCAAACCGCACCAAACAGTTATTTTTTGTGGATGAAGTGGTGTTTCACGAAGCACATGTGGATTTTCACCCGACTAATAACGCATATTTTGCTTATTGACGAACCCATTGAGCCAAAAATGGGCTTCGTCACTGAAAATGATTTTGCGATGAAATTGATCATCTTGGCGCATCTTTTCCAGAGCCCAATCGGAGAACGTACGTCGCTTCGAATGGTCCATCGGCTTCAATTCTTGAGTGAGCTTGATCTTGTATGGGTGTAAACCAAGATCCTTACGCAAAATTCGCCATAAAGTGGTCTGGGCGATGCCCAACTCTTGAGAACGCCGTGGAATTGACTGATTTGAATCATTTGCTACGGACGTTTCAACGGCAGCGATATTTTCGACACTTCGACCAATCCGTTGTCTCACTGGCACGGTAACATCACACAACGAATATGTAGACTCAAATTTTTGCACTAAACTTGTTACTGCCTGTTTACTAGGGCGAGAATTACGACCGAAAATCGGAGTTAACGCTCTTAAAGTAACGGTCACCGACTCCGAATTTCTGTAGTAAATTTTTATAATTTGTAGACGTTGTTCGTTCGTGTACTTTACCATGATGAAAATGTTAAGTTTACTGAATAAATTGACAGTGACAGTTCGATGATTAGTGAAAGGATGCGTTCACAAATTGAATTAAAAGTTGTCAAGTCAAGGTATTGGAAAACCCTTTACAATTATAGATCATATATGTATAAGGATCTTCTTTACAACAGCCAACATGTCCAAAATTTAAGTTATGAGTATCAATAAAGTTTAGAATACCAATTATGAGACGAGTACAGAGTCGTCTTTTCTATTAAACTAATAAGATATCCTAAAAGAAAGTTATGAAGCAAAAACATGACTGCGTGGTATGACAATTAGATCTGTTCCATAATACAATTTATGGCGTAACAAAGAGACTTGCAACTGTACTGCCTGGTGGCCTAACTGGTAAGGCATCCTTCTAGCCAACGGTAGATACAGATTCGAGTCCTGTTCCAATTCAGAAATTTTTAATTAATTTGTTTAGTTAGTAACAATGATATATATAACAGGAAATGTAATTTTTATATACAGTAAATTTTATAAATTTGACGTAAACTGATTTTGTAATACTAACGAATATTTCCTAAATATAATAGGACACAAGTTTTGAAAATAAAATATGGACATGAAACACTTTTAAAAGAAAACACGTTACCAATATTTCAACTAAAAAGATTCGAATATAACCGTTCTCGGTGGTTTAAAGGCAAGAACACATGCTTTGTTAGCATGAGTTCAGTTTGAGCTTCGCCGGAGAGAAGGAATTGTGTTCAGAAAATTTCTGCACTACATATACGATGTAAAAAGCGACCAAAATTAGCATTTTTCACTGAAAACGTTTTTATTGTTCAAGGGGTATATAAATTATTAATTAAGAATTAAAAAATTAAAAGTTATCTATTTTTGGTTCATCTTCTATACAAGTAGGTACATTCTTTTCTTTTACTATAATATCTTCATAATCGTTTAGAGAATATCTTACGATAGCGAAGGCTGTAAACGTCTTTAAAGAACGCTTAGCATACATTTTGAACAATGAGTCGTTGTGAGTCTTTTTTCAGTAATGGTAACTTTCACTTTGTCTAGAAGGGCAACATAATATGTTCCGTTGATAGTTTGGCTCTTTGCAAGATGGCCGATAAGAAGTATAACCATTCCAATTCCAAAATATCGTGGCCCTTACTTTGCCAGTCCAGGGAAACGTCTTGGCTTTTTTTACCAGAGGACTGCCGCGATGCTTCCATTGCTAGGATTGCCATTTCAATTCTGGTACATAGTAATGGAGCCAAGTTTCAACGACTGTAACAAAGAGACGCAAAAACACTATTGGGTTGATGCTAAAAAGCTTCAGCTTGTCATTGGAAAGTTGCGGTCTTTCACGTTTTTGATATGCATTCAGTAAACGCGGCACCCAACTGGCAGAAAGTTTATACATGCCTGAATCATAATGAAAAATGTGGTGGACACATCGAGTAGACATGTTCATAATGTTGGCAATCTCCACTTTCACTCTTTGATCATGTAACACAACGATCATGAACTTTTCCATTCATATCTGTGTGGTTTAGGACGTTCTTCATCTTTGAGACTCATATCGCTACGTTTAAAGCAAACAACCCAATGGCAAATCATGCTCTTCAAAGAAGTATAGTTGCCCAATGTTGGTTGTATAGTATATCCGCCAAAACCTCAATGGTCTCCATCTTCTAAAAAGACATACTTAGCTGCATTACGAATAGCAATTTATCCATTTTACAACTTTTACTACAACTTCTTTAAGTTTCTATATCTATGAATCGAAATGTCAAACCATTCTGATCATTTAAATAGTCTGTTGTAAAAGCATGGCCCACTCAAAAACAATATCGATTCCTTTCATAAAACAAACACTGGCAGGCGGGTCTCACCCTCTTTCAAATTTTCTTCATACCTTCTCAAAGTGTCAAATTAGGTAGCTTAGTAGCTTTCTTAAGGCCTGAGACTGAATGTAATGTTGACGTTCTGTTTGATTCAATCTAATACTTTACAACTTCTATCGCAAAGTATTTAGTAAATTTTTCTGGCATATTTTTCACATATTTCTATCTCATTAATAAAGCTCATTTACAAAAATAAAGAATGAAATGAAATCCATTTTAACGTAAATATAAATAAGAAATTTTTTTTTGGATGTTGATGTTTTTAGAAATTTTTTAATTATCTCATAGTTCTGTGTACACGTTAAATGCTTCTAAAGCCCTGTAAAGTATTACGAATGAGCACCAGTAACTTGTGTAGATTTCGACAAAATATATCTGTACAGTGTGTTCAAGCACTATAGGAAATCGATTAATTCCGAAGTACTCAGATGATCATTTACTCTAACGGTTATGTGCATAGACACAATGGCTACATAATTTAATTTTATTGCCATATAGTTTATTAACAGCATTAATTTGTTTATGGCAACGTGTGAAGTTTGCAATGCATTCTATGCAAACAAATCAATCTATAAGAATGTCTTGATTCATACGAAAACTTGTCCGACTTATATAATTAAGTTTTGAAAGTGAACACACTTAATGTACACGATGTAGTATTCTATTTTTTATCGTTTTTGTCTCTAATACACACTAGGTCGAAGAGAGTGGATAGGTGTTTCACCCTGTAAGAACTCATCGACATTTTTGTGGTGTGTAAAGTTTCCAAATAGTATATAACTTTTGCGAACTAATGTTAAAAAGAGTAGTGCAAAACATAGCCGACTACTTGGTATAGTTTCTCTTTCCTTCACGACACGTAACTTAAGATATCGTATTTCTCATTTAAACCACAATCTACGCGCTTTCTGCAAACACAATTAATTAATTACCGAAATAAAAGATTTGTGTTTTGCGGAAAGAATATGTTTTTCTTTTTTTGGATTCCATCGTTTATGTAGGATGTTTTTTTGAGAGCTTGAGAACTTTAAATGACAATACAAGGCAGAAATATTGTTGGAATGAAATTTTTTTTATTATAATCTGGTAGATAATTTTATGGCACTTATTTTTTAAATACGATTTCCGGCATATGTCCGCTGCGGCTACGAGTAACATTGTCCATTCGATCAGTCCAATTTTTGATTACATTTTCTAATAAATCTGGCCGTATGATGTCAATGGTGGCTTGAATATTGGCTTCCAATGCTTCAAGAGTTGAGAGAGAAAAAAATTTAATTGCTTCAAACCAAGTTAGTAAAATAGAACATTGTAAAAACCCACATAAATGAAAAAAGAATATTTTCATGTTAGTTTAGGTCCTACGTAGTAAATACAGAATGTTATAAATGAGTAGGAAGTGACTCCGTGAAGACAGGCAGATCTAAAATCATAAGCGATATTTTTCATAAATTTTTTTTTTTTTTTCATATTTTTCATAAATTTTTCTATTTTTTTACATATTTTTCATAAACTTTTCTATTTTTTGTTCGCAAATCGCTCGTAAAAACAAGCATAAAGAATATTGTTTGTTCCTAAAGCGTAGAATAAAACAATCCTTCTTTGTACAAGATACGTGGACAATATATTTCATAAAGGACTTTCTATTTTAATAATTAAGATTATTTTAGTTATAAAGTCCCAAATAGATAACTCTATTACGCTAACTGCAAAACATGAGCAGCAGATAAATTTTAAATAGTAATTTTCCTCTATGTCTACATATCAGAAGAGTTTTTGGAAGTAATTGTTTGTCGAAGTACAGCCGAATTTTAATTATAGTTTATATAGTTCTTCGTAATACTTTTAAACCGTAGTCGAATCGAAGAACCTGCTGGAAATAGTTTCTATATATTTTTGAAAATAACAGGCCTTGTGATAAAGAATAATCATTTTAATACACTTTCAGAGTAACAAATTTAACTGCTTCAAACCAAATTTGTAAAACAGAACGTTGTAAAAAGCCACATAAATTAAAAAAGAATATTTTTATGCTAGTTTAGGTCTTGCGTAGTAAATAAAGAATGCTATAAATGACTAGGAAATGACTTTGTGAAGACAAGCAGGTCTAAAATAATAAATGATATTTTTCATAAATTTTTCTATTTTTTCTAAATATTTTTCATAATGTTTGTACTTTTTTTTTCGCAAATTGCTCTTAAAAACATTCATAAAGAATACAGTTCGTTCCTAAAACGTAAAACAAAACAATCCTTCTTTGTACAAGATCCGTGGACAATATATTTCATAAAAGACTTTCTATTTTAATAATTAAGATTATTCAAAACAAAATAACAAATTATGAGCAGCAGATAAATTTGAAATATTAATTTTCCTCAATACCTACATATTAGGAGAGTTTTTGAAAGTAAGTGTTTGTTAAAGTACAGCCGAATTTTAATTATAGTTTATATAGTTCTTCGTAATGCTTTTACACCGTAGTTAAATCGAAGAAACCGCTGGAAATATCTTCTATATATTATTAAAAATAACAGGCCGTATGATAAAGAATAATGATTTTAATACAGTTTCAGAGTAACAAATTTAACTGCTTCAAACCAAATTTGTAAAATAGAACGTTGTAAAAAGCCACATAAATTAAAAAAGAATATTTTCATGCTAGTTTAGGTCTTGCGTAGTAAATAAAGAATGCTATAAATGACTAGGAAGTGACTTTGTGAAGACAAGCAGGTCTAAAATAATAAATGATATTTTTCATAAATTTTTCTATTTTTTCTAAATATTTTTCATAATGTTTGTACTTTTTTTTCGCAAATTGCTCTTAAAAACATTCATAAAGAATACAGTTTGTTCCTAAAACGTAAAACAAAACAATCCTTCTTTGTACAAGATCCGTGGACAATATATTTCATAAAAGACTTTCAATTTTAATAATTAAGATTATTCAAAACAAAATAACAAATCATGAGCAGCAGATAAATTTGAAATATTAATTTTCCTCAATACCTACATATTAGGAGAGTGTTTGAAAGTAAGTGTTTGTTAAAGTACAGCCGAATTTTAATTACAGTTTATATAGTTCTTCGTAATGCTTTTAAACCGTAGTTAAATCGAAGAACCCGCTGGAAATAGCTTCTATATATTCTTGAAAATAACAGGCTGTATGATAAAGAATAATGATTTTCATACACATTCAGAGTTACAAATTTAATTGCTTCAAACTAAGTTTGTAAAATAGAACGTTGTAAAAAGCCACATAAATTAGAAAAGAATATTTTCGTGCTAGTTTAGGTCTTGCGTGTTAAACAAAGAATGCTATAAATGACTAGGAAGTGACTCTGTGAAGTCAGGCACATCTAAAATCATAAGTGATACTTTTCATAAATTTTTCTATTTTTTTAAAAATATTTTCCATAGATTTTTCTATTTTTTTTAAATATTTTTCATAATTTTTCTCCTTTTTTATAGTTTATATAGTTCGCAAATAGTTCGTAAAAACATTCATAAAGAATACAGTTTGTTCCTAAAACGTAAAACAAAACAATCCTTCCTTGTACAAGATCCGTGGACAATATATTTCATAAAAGACTTTCAATTTTAATAATTAAGATTATTCCAAACAAAATAACAAATTATGAGCAGCAGATAAATTTTAAATATTAATTTTCCTTTGTACCTACTTATTAGGAGAGTTTTTGGAAGTAAGTGTTTGTCGAAGTACAGTCGAATTTTAATTATAGTTTATATAGTTCTTCGTAATGCTTTTAAACCGTAGTTAAATCGAAGAACCCGCTGGAAATATCTTCTATATATTCTTGAAAATAACAGGCCGTATGATAAAGAATAATCATTTTAATACACTTTCAGAGTAACAAATTTTATTGCTTTAAACCAAATTTGTAAAATAGAACGTTGTAAAAAGCCACATAAATTAAAAAAGAATATTTTCATGCTAGTTTAGGTCTTGCGTAGTAAATAAAGAATGCTATAAATGACTAGGAAATGACACTGTGAAGACAGGCAGGTTTAAAATCATAAATGATATTTTTCATAAATTTTTCTATTTTTTTAAAATATTTTTCATAATTTTGTATACTTTATTTTCGCAAATCGCTCGTAAAAACATTCATAAAGAATACAGTTTGTTCCTAAAACGTAAAACAAAACAATCCTTCTTTGTACAAGATCCGTGGAGAATATATTTCATAAAAACTTTCAATTTTAATAATTAAGATTATTCAAAACAAAATAACAAATCACGAGCAGCAGATAAATTTTAAATATTAATTTTCCTTTGTACCTACTTATTAGGAGAGTTTTTGGAAGTAAGTGTTTGTCGAAGTACAGTCGAATTTTAGTTATAGTTTATATAGTTCTTCGTAATGCTTTTAAACCGTAGTTAAATCGATGAACCCGCTGGAAATATCTTCTATATATTCTTGAAAATAACAGGCCGTATGATAAAGAATAATCATTTTAATACACTTTCAGAGTAACAAATTTTATTGCTTCAAACCAAATTTGTAAAATAGAACGTTGTAAAAAGCCACATAAATTAAAAAAGAATATTTTCATGCTAGTTTAGGTCTTGCGTAGTAAATAAAGAATGCTATAAATGACTAGGAAATGACACTGTGAAGACAGGCAGGTTTAAAATCATAAATGATATTTTTCATAAATTTTTCTATTTTTTTAAAATATTTTTCATAATTTTGTATACTTTATTTTCGCAAATCGCTCGTAAAAACATTCATAAAGAATACAGTTTGTTTTGTTAAGATTATTCAAAACAAAATGACAAAATATGAGCAGCAGATAAATTTTAAATATTAATTTTCCTTTGTACCTACTTATTAGGAGAGTTTTTGGAAGTAAGTGTTTGTCGAAGTACAGTCGAATTTTAATTATAGTTTATATAGTTCTTCGTAATGCTTTTAAACCGTAGTCAAATCGAAGAACCCGCTGGAAATATCTTCTATATATTCTTGAAAATAACAGGCCGTATGATAAAGAATAATCATTTTAATACACTTTCAGAGTAACAAATTTTATTGCTTCAAACCAAATTTGTAAAATAGAACGTAGTAAAAAGCCACATAAAATAAAAAAGAATATTTTCATGCTAGTTTAGGTCTTGCGTAGTAAATAAAGAATGCTATAAATGACTAGGAAATGACACTGTGAAGACAGGCAGGTTTAAAATCATAAATGATATTTTTCATAAATTTTTCTATTTTTTTAAAATATTTTTCATAATTTTGTATACTTTATTTTCGCAAATCGCTCGTAAAAACATTCATAAAGAATACAGTTCGTTCCTAAAACGTAAAACAAAACAATCCTTCTTTGTACAAGATCCGTGGACAATATATTTCATAAAAGACTTTCAATTTTAATAATTAAGATTATTCCAAACAAAATAACAAATCATGAGCAGCAGATAAATTTTAAATATTAATTTTCCTTTGTGCCTACTTATTAGGAGAGTTTTTGGAAGTAAGTGTTTGTCGAAGTACAGTCGAATTTTAATTATAGTTTATATAGTTCTTCGTAATACTTTTAAACCGTAGTCAAATCGAAGAACCCGCTGGAAATAGCTTCTATATATTCTTGAAAATAACTGGCCGTATGATAAAGAATAATCATTTTAATACACTTTCAAAGTTACGAATTTAATTGCTTCCAACCAAATTTGTTAAACAGCACATTGTAAAAAGCCACATAAAAAAAGGAATAATTTCGTACCAGTTTCGGTTTTACGCAGTTTCATAAATGCCGGAAAATATTTGATATCAAAGCGACGAATTTTTAACTCGATTTCCAGGCACAAAACACAAATGCGATTCTATTATGGTTTCGTATGAATAAAAATCTAATATTGGTAAACAGATACGCATATATGCACATTTACATACACATATATGCGTCAGCGGGAGTTATTGCCAACATTTCATTACATCAGATTGCCGTTGCCCTTTTTGCAAGTACTATTTCATAAACACTCACCTAAACAATAGTGTAACGATGTTAGTAGATCGGCTTCGCTTCCAAAAATTATCCGACAAAAACGCAGAGAAAGAAGCACACATCTAAACGCAAAAAATTTTTCGTTTTCGAACCGCAAAAGAATACTAAAACACTCGAACACAGAGTCAAGAACTAACATATATTTTATTTACTTGTATCTTCAGCATGCGTGTGTTGGTATACATAAAACGCCGAAAGGTTGATTGTATAGGGAAACGATGTTGCTCTCCATATAGTAACGCGCACTGTTGTATTATTACAGTAAGTGCAATTGCAACCGGCTGCATATCTAGCTCCTATAACCTTGACACTCTTACATCGTTGCACTTCAGTAATACCTACCTACGGACTCGGGGTGATTATTGATTTTTTTGTTGGTTATTTTAGGAGTTTGGTGTCGAAGCTCTTCATCTTCTCGAGCGTACGCGTTTAGATTTTGTTCTTTTTCCCTTTCGTCTTTGTTTTAATACCTATCTGTGTGTTGACGTGTAGTTCAAATTAACACGAATTCGGCGACATCTATATGAGTTTTGACATGAGCACAGTATTAAAAATGATAAAAGAATGAACGTTCGAATTATAGGAAATAACGGCCATTTTTAGTCGGGATCCTTTCGCAATGTTACAGATACGATTTTATTTTAAAGGTCAAAGTTAAAATTTAATGTGCCGTAAATTGCCTAAAAAATCGATTTTGAAACTTGGCATTCTTCTGAACGGGAATGGCGATGGATTCGTTATTAAATAGCGTAAATATTGACGGATATTGATATTGCTCTGGAAAGGGAAGTGACGTTATAAAACGAAATCAATCCTTCTTGAGTGTCATTAAAACAGTCTATTAAATGCGGTTCAATAACAATAAATTCATACAAGAACCTATTCAAAACTAATCCAAACAAATGATAAGGACTAGCTACTAATGTGTCACATTAACCGTAGGTCTTCTATTGAAACACCCACAAAATTGAGCGATCACTAACATGAAACTAGAACGATGTATATTATTTTTAAGAAATTTTTATTTAATATAAAAAACAAATAATATTTCAATGTACACAGAAATTAAAGTTTATAATTTCAATAAAACTAAATGAAATATAATAATGCCAATGCTACTGTAAAAACAAAGTAAAGTAAACTCACTGCATACATTTTTTTTGCTTAGATTTTTTTAAATTTAGTATCTTGTACTGCCTCCTTTAACGATTATAGTGGCCTGTAGCCGTTGTGGCATCCATTGCACAAGTTTTCGTGTCACTGTTTCTAAAATACTGTCCCAAACTTTAATTATTTCGTTTTTTAATTCCGTCTTGTTGCTAAGTTGTACCTTTCCCATTCGTATCTTTACTTCTGTCCACAGGTGCTCAATGGGATTTAGATCTGATGATTGAGGTGGAGCGTGTAAAAATTTTGGCACATTGTACAATAGCCATTGCTTGACTACATCCGAGGTATACTTTGGGCCTTTGTCTTGCTAAAAGTAACAGACCTGTGACATACCAAGTCTTATTGCCGAATTTTTCAAATTTTTCTTGAGAATCTCGAGGTATTTCATTTTATCTATTGTCCCGTCAATAAATTCAAGATTTCCTATACTAAGCTGCTATGCGATCCCAAAAGAAGACTGAACCACCTCCACGTTTGATGGGGTATGTGTACTGTGCTTCACATGTAATTCTGGTCCAGGCTTTTTCCATACTATCTGCCTACCATCTGAGCTAAATAAATTTATTGTAGACTCGTCCGAGAATATTATGTTATTCCAAAATTCTAAGGGATACTTTACGTATTTTGGTGCAAATTCTAGACATTTTTCGCGGTTTCGCTTAGAAATACAAGGTTTATATCGACTAACTCGGTCATGACAATCACTTCTATATAATACACGACGTACAGTATCACTTGATATGCTATGCTTAATACTTGCCTCAACTTCTTCTCGTATTCTAGGGACACTTAGTTTGGAATTGGCTTTAATGTTGTCTTAAAATAAATTGTTTATCCTGGGCACTTAGTACTCGTTTTCTTCCGCGACCCGATTGTGTTGGACACAATTCATGGAGAATGTGATTTCATACGGAGAGCGGTGATTTCGAGTCTTCAAACGTGACATAAATTCTTTAAACGGGTATTAATGTGCAGATTGTTATACGTGGTTGTGTGGGTGTGTGAATTATATAAATTATTATTATATAATTAATCCCTTATTATCGCCCAGAGCACCCCTAAACAGAAGTTGAGCTTGAGTAAGAGAATATTGTGCGTATGGCGGGATATTTGAGGACTAATACATTTTGAGCTGTTAAAACCGAACAAAAAGCTAAATTTCGTAATTTTCTTTCATATTTATATTTGTTTATTACTTCTTGAATTGTGGAATAGGTCCTGCCTACTAAACTACCTATTCGCCTTAACGACTGTCCTTCACAACATAACTTAATTACAAGCTTTCGCATGGACATTTCAATTCGTCGCAGTTTGTGCTCCATAGGTACTGTTATCAAAACGAAATTCACTCAAAGACTACTTCGATATTCTATAATATTTCATAAAATAAGCTGAATGACACATGCAATGGGTATTCCCCTATCTAAGACATACACGAGTATATTTACATGCTGGGGGAAGTACCTGTATGCTTAATTTTACGGTGGTATACAGTGAATTTGCCTTACTTTCTTTATTACAATAGAATTGGCGTTATTATATTTCATTTAGTTTTGTTGAAATTATGAACTTTAACCTCTGCATACATTGAAATATTATTTATTTCTTATATTAAATAAAAATTTATTCAAAACAATGTAAATACATCGTTCTATTTTTCTTGTTACTGTACGCTCAATTTTGCGAGTAACTGTATATATATTTTTGACAAAATGGGGTAAAAAATAACCCGAATTTTTATTACTGAAAGTTGTAGTTCTGATGATGCTGTTACCTTGGCAAGGTATGCTATTTAATATTAGGTGCGCAACTAAGTTCTCGCTGTTTTCCAAGAGATGGCTCCAGTAGTAAGGGTGAGTGTCCACTTGAGACAAAGTCTCGAGAAAAAGTCTCGAGATTAGTTCCATTTGTTGTCCATTTGAGATCACTTGCGCTCTCGAGTCAGCAGTTGGAGACTTGACAGTCACTGCAGTCTCGAGACACAGGAAATTTTGTGTACACTTGAGAGCCTACTCTCAAGTCTCAGTCGATTCTGTGACTTGGCTCCTAGTTTGAGATTTATTTTTTTCAAAATGGATTCACGCCAAATCCTAGCCTTTCTAATTGTGCGTAAAATTATGAAAAAACGGGAAGTGAAAAAGAAGGCGTGCTGGATAAGAAAATGGGTGGATCGACGAAATGCATTGGCTGCATCTTCAACACTTGTGAACGAGTTGCGGTTGGAAGATGCACAACAGTTTAAAAATTTCATTAGGATGTCTGCAGTTCAATTTGAATTGGTTTTAAATTTGGTAAAACATGATATTATAAAGCAAGATACAAAGTTACGTGATGCAATTCCAGTCCATGATAGATTAATGGTCACACTTCGTTTTCTGGCTTCAGGTAAGCTTTTCAAGCGAATGTACAAATATTTTGCTGTTGAACATTACATTTTTATATTGAAATGAATTTTCAGGAGATGCTTATTGTAGTTTGCAATACCTTTTTCGCATTCCACCTTGTACAATAGGAAGAATAGTTCCAGAAGTGTGTAAAGCCATCTATGATAATTTAAAGGAAGAATATTTAAGGGTATGTATTTAAAAAACAACTTTATTTGTAGAAGTAAAATAACAGAAACCTTTACAAATTAAGGCATTCCTTCAGAATGTTATCATCTTCTTGAGTTTTTGATGTTGCTTTGCTATTACGTTTTCTTTTTTGATCTTGTGTGGGCTCATTTTGTATGGACTCATCCTGTGAGATGTTTATGTTTTTGGGAATATCCTGAAAAGTTAAAAGCGTAATTAGTATACTAGTTATGTTGTATCTATCAACTTTTATGCATAGAAAAATACAAGTAATTTTTTTTTATTTCAGTATCCTTCAAGTGCTGAAGAGTTGAAGAAATATGCAGATCAATTTGAATTAAAATGGGGATTTCCACATTGTTTCGGAGCCATTGACGGAAAGCATATTACAATGGTGGCACCCGAGAACTGTGGAAGCCTTTACTATAACTATAAGGGTACACACAGCATAGTTTTGATGGGAGTCGCAGATGCCAATTATAAATTAATTTACGCTGATGTTGGTTGCAATGGTAGAATATCTGATGGTGGTGTCTTTACAAACTGCTCCCTGCACGATGCTTTGGAATCCAAGCAATTACCACTTCCCGAACCAGAAGCATTACCACAAAGATGTTTGCCAGTGCCATACATAATGGTAGCTGACGATGCTTTCGCTATGACATCGTATATATTAAAGCTCTACGGGTACCGAAATCAACCTGCACCAAACAGAATTTTCAACTACAGATTGAGCAGAGCTCGTCGTATAATAGAAAATGTGTTTGGCATTATGTCAAGTAAATTCCGAGTTATCCGAAAACCAATAAATCTAGCACCTAATAAAGTAATAGATGTTACTCTGGCAATATGTGCATTGCATAACTTTTTGATGTGCACTTCAAAAAATTACTTGATCCCTGGTTCAGTTGATTTTGAAGATCCTAGTACACATGAAATTGTAAATGGCGAATGGCGGAATGAACACCCACCACAGGGATCGTTGTTTCCACTAGAGAGAGGCCAGCAGCGAAATTATGCAATCTTTCAAAAAGATGTGAGAGATGAGTTTAAAGAATACTTCATGACAACTGCAGGTGAAGTTCAGTGGCAATATCGTTTAATTGCTTAAATTAGTACCTAATCACTTAATTTGAATTTTTTTATTTGTAATGTTATGATAAATAAAATTTCATTTGGAAACATTGCAATAATTATATTAACTTACCATGTTTGAAGTTGATGTTGTGGGATTGAAGTTTGGCATAATGAATTGCAATGCACTGAAAAACTTCCATTTACTTTCATATTTGTCGTCAGCACCATCACCACTCTTTATTTTTTTTATTTTTTGTAGTTCGTGAGAAACCTGAAAATAATATATTTGACTAAGTATTGACTAAAAATTTATCAAAACCCGGTAGCGCATTTGGGGTTGGAACTAAGGGCCAAATTATTATAGTGGCTTTGTTCCGGGCGGACTTGTCCGTCTCCCCACCGGTTGCGCTAAAAAGTCAATTTAAATAGGAATAATAATAATTTTAGAGGATTATACATACCTGATTGCGTAAATTATGTATCTTCCGTTGAATTTCATTGCCGCTGCAATTTTCAAATTTTGAAGCAAATTGTTCATACATATCAATTTTTTTTTCGCGATTTCTATATAGTTTATTTTTCACATTCCACAAAAACTCCTTCTCCTCATAAAGGTCAATTAGCTTATACACTTCCTCGTCACTCCACTCGCGCTTTTCAGTCATTTTAATAAAAAATTAATTGGTATTTGTTGGTTACAAAAAATTTAACAAATATTTTAAATATAAAAGTCTCCAGTCGGGGTCTCAGCTCTTCAAACACAGACGGAAGACTGGTGACTAAGTCTCGTGAACAAGAATGAACATGTCCACTTGTGACACGTGCAGTGTCTGATACTCGCATAGGTTTGTCTCTGAGAGAGCTCTCAGGCACATATACATTTGCGAGTCTGGTCTCGAGACTGCTCTCGAGACTATTTTGTCTCAAGTGGACACTTACCTTAAAGTGCTGGTCGATTGTGACATAACCAAAACGTCATGAACTAAGCTTAGACATATGGTAAACAAACCGCTTTGATACATTAGTGATTTTGTTTTTGCGTCATATACTTTTGGTTGTGTGAAAATGTCTGATTTTGTGCCAAATAATCGTCATTTGCGGGAAGTGTTGCTTTTCTTCTTTCATTCGAAGAAAACGGCGGCTGAAGCGCATCTAAAACTCCAAAAAGTTTACGGAGATGCTGCTCTAAGTGAAACAACGTGCCGTGATTGGTTCCGTCGCTTCAAAGATGGTGATTTCGATGTTGACGACTGTTCGCGTGAAGGAAGACCAAAAACCTTCGAAGACGTTGAATTAGAGGCATTACTCGATGAGGATCCGTGCCAAACGCAAAAAGAGCTTGCTTCAGCATTAGGAGTTACCCGCCAAGTCATTTCCCAGCGATCGCATGCGTTGGGAATGATTCAAAAACAAGGAACTTGATTTCCTTATGATTTGAAGCCAAGAGACGTTGAGCGTCGTTTTTTCGCCTGTGAACAACTGCTCCAGCGGCAAAAAAGGAAGGGTTTTCTTCATCGCATCGTTACGGGTGATGAAAAGTGGATTCATTACAGCAACCCAAAGGGAACAAAATTATGAGGACTGACCGGTCATGCTTCTACGTCGTCGGTTCGGCCGAATATTCACGCTGCGAAGGTTTTGCCGTGTATTTGGTGGGACCAGGGCGGTGTTATTTATTATGAGCTGTTGAAACCGAACGAAACCATCACTGGGTATCGAATTCAATTGATGCGATTGAGCCGAGCACTGCGCGAAAAGCGGCCACAATACGAGCAGAGGCACGAAAAAGTGATTCTACAGCATAACGATTAGCCTCACGTTGCCAAACCCGTTAAAACCTACTTAGAAACGCTCAAATAGGAGGTCCTACCCCACCCACCATATTCTCCAGATATTGCGTCGTCCGATTATTCCTTGTTCCGTTCGATGGCACATGGTCTGGCTAATCAGCAGTTCCGCTCATATGAAGACATCTCAAAATGGCTTGATTCGTGTATAGCCTCAAAAGACGAACACTTCTACCGTGACGGTATTCGAGCTCTGCCAGAAAGATGGGAAAAAGTTGTCGCTAGCGATGGACAATATTTTGAATGATTCATTTGTAAACATTTTTTCACAATAAAGTTGCATTTTCATAAAAAAAAAACAGCGAGAACTTAGTTGCGCACCTGATAATAATTCAAAATAATCTATCGAACACACAGAAATGCGTAGGTAATACAAATGATTTGTATTTACAACAACAGGGTTCAAGTTTCGTACACGTTGTACATACACAACCTACCATAAATGCGAAAAAACATTCACCATAATTAGAAGCTCCAGGAATATTGAATTTAGCACAAATACTAAGAATTAATTAATTTTATTAAAAGCCAATTATTAATGAGTATGTGCGAATTAATGAATACACTCTCGGTTTATGTAAAAAAATAATTCAATAGATTGACCACAAAAGATACGGAAACATGAATTAATAGCGTCTCAATCAGCGTTGATATGTATGTAAAAATAAGTCTTTTTAATCGAAGGCGTAGATACTTGCGTTTTGTTTGCACCGTTGAATATGCTTCGAACATTAAAAATCATCGTTCATATGGATATTTTTAAATAAGCTAATGATATTGACTTTGGATTCGTTGGATAATTTGCACAAAGTGAAAAGAAAACCCTTTTTTAACACGGATGATTGGATAATGTCTTGCTGTAACCAAGGATCTTTTATTTCTTATGCTTGATTAATTTTTACCACGTATTCAACATACACAGTGATTTATGACGCGTTAAAGGACTCGAAGTTATACTACCGGTGGCCTAATTGGTAAGGCAGGCGTCTAGAAAACGGCAGATAAAGGTTTCGAGTATTTCTACAGCACAAAAATTTTTAATTCATTTCTGTGAATTTTATTAGCTATGGAATACGAGGGAGCGTTTTTATATTCGCGGAATGAGCGGGTTGTAAAGGGGTGAGTTGGCGCATTGGGGGCGTGGCCTGTGCAGCGACTCATGATTAGTATAAATACGAAGTTTCATTGTTATTAGACAGCCAGTCTTTGAGCTATCGTCAACCAAGTAACATAAAAAAATCGAATATCGTGCCGTTATAAAGTTCCTTACCAGGCAAGGAAAATCAGTCGCGACCATAATGAATGAGATGTCATTGGTTTACGGCGACTCTTGTCCAGGAAAAGTCATGGTGTACAAGTGGCATAGTTTATTTAAACAAGGAAGGGAATCCCTTGAAGACGACCCGAGGCCGGGCAGGAGCATTGAGGTGACCACGCCAGTACTTATCCAAAAAGTTGAACAAATTGTACTCGAAGATGCTCGACTAAAGAAGAAACAACTCGCAGAAATGGTTGGAGTATCCGATACAACAATTTTTAAAATCCTACACGATCATCTCGGCATGTCTAAGGTCAGCGCAAGATGGGTGCCGAGAATGCTCACGCCGCCGCAAAAACAAGAGCGCGTAGAGTGTTCGCGTGCATTTTTGGACCTCTGTAATGAAGACAAGGATGGTATATTGAGTGGAATTGTTACTGAAGACGAAACTTGGGTTCATCATTATGAACCTGAGTCCAAACAAGACTCCATGCAGTGGCTTAAAAAGGGCACAGCACCTCCCAAGAAATTTAAAGTGTCACAATCAGCTGGGAAACTCATGGCAACGGTATTTTGGGACTCGGAAGGAATATTGTTGATTGATTATAAAGATAAAGGTGTTTCTATAACCGGAGAATATTACGCTTCAATATTAGAGCGACTAAAAGAAGTCATTAAAGAGAAAAGACGGGGAAAATTGACAAAAGGTGTTCTGCTTTTGCACGACAACGCGCCCGTCCACAATAGCCGCGTTGCTTTAGCTGCCCTGCATAAGGTGGGCTTCGAAATTGTGAATCACCCACCCTACAGCTCAGACCTGGCCCCGAGTGATTATTACCTGTTTCCGAAAATGAAAAAAGAGCTGCGGGCTAAAAAATTTACCGCCGATGATGAAGTCAAGGAGGCAGTTTCGGCGTATTTTGCAGATAAAGAGAAATCATTTTTTTATGAGGGTATAAATAAATTAATTGAAAGATGTGAAAAATGTATCCGTCTTGCAGGTGAATATATTGAAAAAGAAAAATAATTTGGTTTTTTTATTTCCACCCCTTGTCCCCCATTCCGCGAATATAAAAACGCTCCCTCGTAGCAGAAAGTAACAATTTTCATTGATTTCCCATTATAATGAGTGTTTTTTAAGTTTAATGAGAACTATCGATATCGATAACTATGGTTTGACAGCTGATAATATCAAACTGTGACGATATTTCTGTTCAGTAAGGTTTGGCAAGTCATCATGAATCGTTTAACGCCAGAACAACGCTTCCAAATTGTGGAAATTTACTTTGAAAAAAATAAATCTGTTCGCGATATTCATAGAGCACTTCGTCCATTTTACGGTCAACATAATCGGCCCAGTGAGCAAGCAATTCGTGCAGTTATTGATCGTTTTCGCACTACTTACTTTGCAGTAAGAGAAATGCAATAGTCTTTATATAAGTCAGAAGTATACAATCCACTTCTTATCGTTTGTGTTGATAGCAGTCTTCCAGTGGCACCAGTAAACTCACTCGGAATTTAGGCTGCATTAAGAGTGCGATTTTTTCGTGTCGATTGCGATAGGTATCGATACTTTCTTGGTGTCGTTGATTTTGGACGACCTTGCCTTTGCCTTCATCGTACACTTTCAGTCCAACAGATGATCCTAAAGTCTAGAAATAGTACGCTTTAACTCATTCCAAATACTTCAACAACACTTTGTTGTGTTTCTCCACTTTTCAATTGGCCTATAATTCTCCAAGCCTATATTTCTGAACGTGACGTTTTTCCATTTGAGACAATAATACAAATTGCAAATCTTCATTACTAATCGCAAAGATACAGCATTAAGTACTGACCTAGGAGTGTATTGACGTGTGCTTTTATAGGCTTTAGCGGCGATCGTTTTAGCGTATGAGTAAACGTGTTAAGACACGTCTGTTTACGAAGCGTGGCTATTAAGTAACAAGACTGACGCTGGTACAGAAGAAGTGCGCATGCGCCAAACGCCAACGACTGACGGCTATTTATCGTGAAGCCTTCTCTTCGAATGCAGTGCATCTCGACTCTGTAAACAAATCAGTATAGCCGTGCCTTCGTTCGCATTAGAATTGTTTTTTTGTTTCGCCGAAAAAATGTTAAGTGTAAAAATAGAGCAACAAATTGTTGTGAAATTTGACATGAAACTTGGAAAAACCGCTACTGAAATTTATAATTTATTGAAGGAAGTATATGGCAACGTATGCACGTATTTTTGAGTGCTTTAAGCGTTTTCAAGATGGCCGAAAAGACGTTGAAGATGATTAACACCCTGGTCGTCCTTCCACATCAAAGACGGATGACAATATCGAAAAAATCGGTAATCTGGTTCGATCTGACCGTCGGTTAAGTATTCGTGTCATTGCTGAGACTGTAGAAATTGGTAAAGAATCCATATGCAAATTTTACATAACAATTTTAACATGGAAAAAGTGTGTGTCAAAACGGTGCCTAAAATTCTCACGTTTGAACAATAAGAAACTCACAAAAATGTTTGTACTGACACTTTGAATGTCATTGAAAATGACCCAAACTTATTGGAAAGGATAGTAACATGTGACAAATCGTGGTTTTTTACTTATGATCCTGAAACGAGACGCCAATCCATGCACTGGAAGAGCCCATATTCACCGAGACCAAAAAAAGCTCGAATGAGCAAATCCAAATTCAATGCAATGATGATCTTTTTTTTTCGATATTCAAGAGATTGTGTACCTTCACTGGATTCCTGAAGGTCAAACTATTAATCAACTTTACTACCTTTACGTTCTTGCTCAACTCTGTGAAAGAATAAGGAAGGAACCACCCGAATTGTGGAAGGGCAAGTCATGGGCTCTCCACCAAGACAATACACCGGCTCATTCTGCATTGTCGGTCAAGAAGTTTCTAGCCAAGTACAGTATCCCAGTATCTCTATTCGCCGGATCTTACGCCGTGCGACTTCTATCTGTTTCCTGAAGTGAAATCTGAATTAACGGGAACAAAATTTGAGTCCGTTGAGGCTGTGAAAGCGAAAGCGGCACGCATCCTGAAGGAACTGACAGAAGAAGACTTCCAGCACTGTTTCGAACAATGGAAGATTCGCATGGAGCGTTGTAGAGGTAGAGGAGGGGTGTTACAGCAGGTTTTACAGCGTCAGTCTCGTTATTTAATAGCCACACCTTGTATTCGTTTTCTTATTTAGAAAAGTTGAAACTGGTTCACAGAAATATTTGTAGATGTTATATTAACAAGCACTACTTTTTATTAATAATTATATAGTATATTCATTGTTTTGAGCAGCGTAGTGTCGTTAATAACGTTAAATTGTACCGAGCCAGAAAAAAATTTAAATTTTAAATTTCAATATTTGTAGGGGATTAAAATTTATTGAATGACACCTATATTAGTAGAACTATTCTGCTCTACTGTATAAGAATTGCTTACGTGTTTAATTATGCGTTTTATTTAGTTCAAATTTAATTTAATCTATAACATTCGTCATTTATAATGTTCATGGTAACGCTGCCAGTTAAAAGTATCAAAATGCATTACCTTGTTTGCAATTCTATTACCCGTAAATCGATACACAGCTGTAAGAACAGCTGTAGCCTGTCTGCTGAGCGTTTTTTATTTTCGAAATACAGCGATACACACACTAATATTTCTTTGTTTAACGTATGCTTCATCATAAAAGCTGCAGATAATTATTTTCTAAACTAACAAGTTATTTTGAAAGATTATAGAATGTGCATGGAACGTTTATAAAAAAAGTCCACTTTAAAATGCAATATAAAAGTAAAATAAGCAATTATGTAGAGGGACTATTCAGCATTAACTATAATTTGTTACGGTGTTGTGCGTTGATATACAACCCTCTAAAAAATAGAAAATATTATCCGAATAGGTTTCTTTCATTTTCGAAATGAAAATTTAGTTTCCCCAGACAGAGTTCGAAAATTTCTCCGTCATTTTCGCTCCTTTAAAAATCGAGATCAATCAAACGAAAGAGAAAAGACATCTGGGAAAATCCTCAAAGTAACCTTTTCCATGATTAAGGCGATTTTTGGACAATAGTCTTTGGCAAATGGTAAGTTGAACTACATTAACATTTCTAACATGAATCAGTTCAACGATGTTCTTAATTCTAATGGTCGTTCATTAGATTTAGTAATATTTATCCTTGAACTCAGTATCCTTAGATGGGCATCTTTGGGACGAAAGGATGTTCTTCATCATCCTTCTCTTACTTTTCACATAATATGAGAAATTTTGACTCAAATTCGCAACGGAAAGTATATAATTTACATAGTGCTAGCACTGCGATCGATTGGTAATTTCTGGGGTTATTTAGGGAAGTTGATGTTGCATGTTATCGCTTTCATCAGGACCTATATTCTTTGCTCGATGTCTCTCTTTCTCTGTACAAAAATACAGTAAACAAATATGCATTCTGGTTTCATAATCCGATGATTATTGGACTCTGAAACGTATGTACGTTAATATACGACCCTCTAAAAAATAGAAAATATTATCAAAATAGGTTTCCTTCATTTTCAAAATGACAATTTAGTTACGCCAGACAAAGTTCGAAAATTGCTCCGTTATGTTCGCCCCTTTAAAAATCGCGATCAATCAAACGAAAGAGAAAAGACACCCGATCAAATTTTGCCTTCGTCTGGGAAAATCCTCAAAGTAACCTTTTCCATTATTAAGGCAATTTTTGGACAATAGTCTATGGCAAATGATAAGATGAACTAGACTAACTTTGCTAACATGAAGCAATTTAACAATGTTCTTAATTCTAATGGTCGTTCATTAGATTTAGTAATATTTGACCTTGAACTCAGTATCCTTAGATGGGCAACTTTGGGACGAAAGGATGTTCTTCATCAACCTTCTCTTACTTTTGACATAATACTGAAAAATTCTGACCCTTTTAACTTCCCAGCAAGTTCTCAACGGAAAATATTATATATAATTTCAATAAAGCCAATTTTGCTGGTCTACATAGTGCTATGACTGCGATCGATTGGTAATTTCTGGGTTTGTTTAGGGAAGTCGATGTTGCATGTTCTCGCTTTTATCAGGAACTATATTCTTTGCTCGATGTCTCTCTTTCCTCTGTATAAAAATACAGTTAACAAATATCCATTTTGGTTTCATAGTCCAATTATGTTATTATTGGACTATGAAACGTATGTACGTTGATATACCACCCTCTAAAAAATAGAAAATATTATCCAAATAGGTTCCTTTCATCTTCGGAATGACAATTTAGTTACACCAGAGTTCTAAAATCGCTCCGCTATTTTCGCTCCTTTAAAAATCGCGATGAATCAAGCGAAAGGGAAAAGACACGCGATCAAATTTTGCCTTCGTCTGGGAACATCCTCAAAGCAACCTTTTCCATGATTAAGGCGATTTTTGGACAATAGTCTATGGCAAATGATAAAATGAACTAGATTTACGTTGTTAAGATGAAGCAATTCAATAATGTTTTTAATTCTAATGGTCGTACATTAGATTTAGTAATATTTGACCTTGAACTCAGTACAGTTGCCGAAGTATTTGTACAGAATATGAACATTGATGTGGTAACATTTTTATACCTCTTTGAAAATGTCGAGTGACATTACTTTTCTTATTTAGTCTAAAGAAAAAGCCTCTGAAAGTCATCGTTTGCTTAAGGTGAGCATATTCCAACCATAAGAACATGCGAGGTGGGATTTCTATAATTCAAAAGTGGTGATTTCGCTTTACAAGATAAAGACCGTTCTGCTGGAACGAAAAAGTTTGAAGATGCTAAACTGCAGGAGTTACTGGATGAAGACCCAACCTAAGCTCAAAAAAATTGACAGAAGCGTTAAATGTGGACAAAAAAAACGATTAGCGACCGATTACGAGCAATGGGAAAAATCCAAAAGAAATAAAAATGGGGGCTGCATCGATTGAATGACAGGCAAATGGAAAATCCAAAAATTGTCTGTGAAATGCTGCTTCAAGGGTATGATCGCAAGTCATTTCTGCATCGAATAGTGACGGGTGATGAAAAATGGATTTATTTCGAAAACCCTAAGCGCAAAAAATCATGGTTATCACCTGGCGAAGTCGGCCCATCGACTCCAAGGCCAAATCGTTTTGGTCGCAGGATAATCCTCCGTGTTTGGTGGGGCCAGAGTGGCGTTGTGTATTACGAACTGTCGAAATTATCAATTTGAACCATACATTGATAAAAAATGTCCAGAATGGACCTGAAGACACGGTAAAGTAATTTTACAGCACGATACCACGCCATCTCATGCAGCAAAACCGGTCAAGGAAGCGTTAAAAGCACTTGGATGGAACATAATATCGCACCTGCCGTATTTTCCAGACCTTGCTCCGACCGACTATCACCTTTTCGCATCAATGGGACACGCGCTTGTAGAGCAGCACTTCGCCAATTTCGAAGAAGTTAAAAAAATGCCTCGATGAATGGTTGCGCTCAAAAAACAAACAGTTTTTTAGGGATGGCATCAATAAAATGCCTGAAAGATGGGGAAGATGTGTAGAACTAAATGGACAATAATTCGAATAAATAAATTTTTCCATTTTCTTGAAAGTTACGTAGTTCTTTTACAAAAAAAAAGCGGCAATGACTTTCCGGTACACCTGGTATTATTGAGCATATGTGAGATTATTCAGATTGTGCGACTAACTGATGCAGCCAACTTTTTGACATCCTTTTGGAAGAATGGAATACTATTCGAAAATATTTTCTGACAAAACTGTTTCATAGTTTACCTAAACGCGTAAAAAGTGCAACACCTGCTAAAGGTGGCCATGTAAGCAATTATTTTTGTTATCTTATTAATATTTAAAAAATCTACTATGCAGAAGAAAGTTTTATTTGTTATTTTTTCGAAAATAGTTTAGAACGACAAATTTTCTATGGATCAGCTACTTATACACGCTACTGTGTTTGTAGTACAACCTATTGCGTAAGATATTTTTAACATAATCCATCCACAGTTTGTTGTTTATTTCAGAATGACAGTCACATTTTGAATCTGGATTAATCAGACCTTTATCGTCTCAATGACTTTTCAAACAAGAAAAAACACCTAACGCCATAAATAATATTAATTATATCAGACACTCAAGTGTTTTCTTTGTTCTGATTTGTCATATAACGCATATTTTTCGAGTGCCGTCGACAAAATGAGGTCATCAAATTAGACTTTAAAAAAAATCCATTCGCAAACCATGCTCTATCGTCCCTCCTATCGGTTTAAAACATCATCAAAACCTTGAAGATCCGATCCGCGACGCAAGGACGACAAACAAGCGCCTTGTGCAAATATTTAAATTCGAGTGTCAACTTCGAAATGCATGCCCGTTGTATGCACGTATGGATTGCACAGAAAGTGTAGACGGAGATGAAACGTTCTTACTTAAAAAAATGAACTCTTTTTGCGAGTGATATTGTACGTTGGCAGAAAAGTGAAGAGAGTTTACTTTTTTCGGACGGTCTACATGATTTCAGAGGATTGCGTGCAAACCATTTCGTATCTGACCTTCCCTAACACGATTATCGTTGAGCAGCTGTACACAGAACGTCTGTCCGTATTACATCGTTTTTTCTCTTTCTCTGTCTCTCTCTTCCTCTTATGTCCATCCGCTGTACGAAATAAGACAAATGTGGCCATGTCTGCTTTAATAAGCCTGTTAATGTATGTGATCGAAGTCGGAGAATATACAAGACCGTTCAAAAGAGATTGTACGAGTATTTATAGAGAATCTGGTCAATGCTTTAATACTTATTTATTTGCAACCAAAAATAATTACTTTAAAGAACCATGATATTATGATCTTAATATTCAAATAGAAAATAAAACAGATCTAGACAATTATAGAGGAAGTACTCGTAAATTCGACCAGGTCATCCCCATAGAAGAAAAGCAGCAGGGCCTTCCGAAAAGCAGATCTATTATACTATAGATGCCATATTTGTCATTCGTCAAATAACGGAGGAAGCACTAGAGTAAAACGACCTGACATATACCAGGTGTACCGGAAAGTCACTACCGGTTTTTCTAACAGATGTCGCTAGGCTTAAATATACCATTTTATTCTAGTAATATCGAACTTCAAAACTATACATGTTATATTTTGCGAAAGTAACACTGTCATAGATTTATACCTCTTAGAAAATGGCGAGTTTCGTGCC